>ML846891.1:74834-93177 GCA_009831015.1 Picea engelmannii
TAAAAACAATGACTAATATAAAAATTTATAATGTTATGTATAATTTATTATGATATTACTTAGTGACTAATATAAAAATTTATATATAATTCACTATGATATTATTTAGTGGTCTTGAGGAGGTAGCTTTTTAAACTAAGTGGGTATTTATTGTTTACTTGGTTTTCTCATCTACTTTAATTAGATTTGAGGGGTTTCTCTTTGACTTGTATTATTTTTCTTTTATGTTTTTTGACTTTTTTTTTTATGTGGGTGAGGCTTGAAATATGAGTCCAAAGATATATTTTTCAAGTGGTTTAAACCTCTTCTCTAGCATCCCAATTCTTTTGTCTATTTGGTTTATCTTGGTTAGGATTATTATTTTTGTATGCTTATGTTATAATCGAGAGAATTTTGGTTTATCTTGGTCAGGATTATTGTTTTTGTATGCTCATGTTATAATCGAGAGAATTTTAATTTCTTTATACATTTTGGTGTCCCTGGATTTAGAAAATCCAAGGTTCTCGTCCTGTGAGCTTTGCCTTAATTTGACTCTTGGTCATTTGCCTTTTCCTATGCTGTTTGAGTAGTTTGATATTTTCAAGTTCCTCCTTTTCCATTGGCTTGAAATGGGAATTGTATAATTTCTTTTCTTTCACTAATTTTCTTTGTTTCCTTGTAATGTGTTTCCTTTTTTGGCTTTGTTTGGGAGCGTCGAATTTCAAGACCCTTTTACATTTGGTGTCTTCCTCCATAAGATTCTTAGGTTGGTTTATTCCTATGTTTTCCACACTGGGAGTAGGTGGGTATATTTGGGAGTTGGAAACAATAAAAATAACCTCATAGTCCCTATGTTTAAAGATGCCACATGTTGAAATCAAGGGACTATGGAAAGGTAATATGGAAGGTGGCCACAAAAGATGGATCAAGAGGGGGAAAGGCTAGGTTATGAGAATTGTTAACGTGATTTTGAACCCTAGGAAAATGAGGGAAAGTAGTGAGATAAAACCTTCCCCGGAGATTGGAAATTAATTCAGTTAAACAGAGTGCATACAGATAATGATCTTTATATCCCGGATTGAATAAACCCCTCCAAACATTAAAACCCCATAGTAAATACTGCAAAACTACCAAATGCAATAGAAAGAAGTGAACTAAGAAACTTTACAGGAGCATTGATAATTTGTTCCCCAAGCTATTGTCTAGAAGACACATCAGAGCCATCTCTTTCCCTTGCCTTTGGCTTCTTCACATCTATTCCTAACTCTGTTGCGCATCTCAAATCCTCTCTCAAATGCATAATTATTTTCTTAATCTAAGGTAATGTTTGTTCATCATACCTCTGTGGAGGAGCGACCCATTAATTTCTTCCTTGAAATCCGTTTGCATGAAGGTGTTTTCATAGCCATGGTATTCTCCTCATCAAGCCCTGTTATCACCGTGCACTCACATTTCTTTAGGCCAACATGAACATGAATTGATGGCATGTACTTTCCCCTGTTATCACACAAACCCACATCATGATAGGCTCCACGTCCTCTCCCTCCACTTGAGGACGTATTGTGTTGTCTTAAGAAAACACCCCACGCACATCTAAAATACTCATTCTTCAATACAATATGTTTAAGTGTAATTTTTTATTATAATATATTATTTTATAAAAACTAATATCATTTTGAATTAATATAAATTTTTAATATATATAATAAATATTTTTTATTAATTTTATTTCAATAATTTAATTGTATAAAACCTACATCCATATTTATATTAATCTAATTTTTTAAACTCATATTTATATATTTTCATTTTTGTTAAAAAAAATACTAAACCAATTTAAATCAATCCACAACTTTCTAAAAAAATAATTGTACACACAATTTCAATTTTTAATGATCATTCGATCAATAGTGGTTATATATATATATATATATGAAAATGTAGTGTTGATAAAATAAAATAAATAATGTATTAGTAATTATATAAACAATTTTGTCCCCTAGGTGTAGGATAGTAGGTGAAGGAGTGTGTTGTTAAGGCACTCAGTGATGTTAAAGTCATAGGTTCAAAACCTCTGGGGAAAAAAATCCATCCATGTTAAGGGTTGGTGTGGCTCAGCTCCCGACATTTTCAACATATTCCCAAAGTTCTGGGAGGGAACATTCCAAACATTATCCTCCATTGACTTTCAATTTTATTGAAATAAGATTTAAAGTCTATCAATATCTCTATACATTGTAATAGAAAGTATCATTGTAATCTAAAATATTTTTTTAATATATATTATTTCCACTCTCAACTTCAAATTTGGAAAACTCTTGAAATATATATAAAAAGTCTCAATTTTATAAAATTTCTAAAATATATTTTAAAATTTAAATATGCATCACATCACATACATTAAAAAAATTACCCTACATACTTTAAAAAAAATACCCTACATACTTTATGGATATATTAGAAAGATTATTTGATGAATATATTAGATAGATTATTAGTCCATGCCGTAGGCATAGAGGGACTATAGTGATCGATAAATCGTTGACTTGGAATTAGCTTGTGCATTGACCAGAAATATTTTGCTATTGTATATTGTTAGAACAAGGGAAGTGAAAATATCGATTTTTATATAATAAAAAGTATCATGTTCAAGATCTAATTGGACAATGGATTGGAGGTCTTATTGCCACCCTCGCTATTCCCAATGTAAAATATCTTTTCATTTTCAAATTATTTGGTAGTATATGGTCTTTTTGAATCATAAATTTTGTTATGCATTCGTGGAACGTGGATTAATGCTAGCATTAGTTCGAATGTTTCCCCTTAGCATTTTTTGCTAGGTTGAATACATTCTCCATGATATTGCTATATCTGATTTTTTCTTTATTGTTGTGTGCTTCGAGAGAACAGTCCTGCCACACTGCATCTTTTCTTAAATGCTTTCACAGGCCTACGCCCTTCGATGGTCCTTACTATCTTAACTGTTTACCTAAGAGCTCTGTCAGTCTTAAATGCTTATTGTACAGATGCCTTGCAATACAATTTTGTTCATGCCCGACATCCCTACTCTTGTGCTCCATCCTTGTTCGTTGTTTCATTCCATGATTCTGGTTCTTGTTTGATTCAACTTTACAAAGTTGAGGTCCTACACTTGCAGTTCGAGCTCTTCGTGGTTGTTCACTGGTTTGTTGTTCTTCAACTTTGCAAGCTCTTAGACCTGTTGTTGCGGTTTGCATTTTTTTTGGCACTAAGGTCTTCTCATCCTTTGTTGACAGGTAAATTTCCCTGTTCTTGGTGATTTTCAATATTCTGTTCTAGACCATTTTTGTTTGTGCTCTTAGTTTATGTTTCTGGAAACAATGCCTCTTCATATAGCAGATGTCGCGTCCATAGTTTTTCTGAAAATTGCAATGCAGAGTGATTTACAAAAAGCAGTTTGAAGCTATCATAAGAGGGAACCATCGGGCGAGGTGTAGACACAGTGTATGCTTCTACTCTGTGGGCCAGAAAACTGCATCTTCCTATTTTCTTTCTGTTGAGTTAAGTTATGGTTTTATTTTTTTGCGGTCTTTCTTCTGTTTGGTTCAGTTTCCAGTGTCGGTATGTTTTCTTCTCATTTGCTATGGGAACTAGGGGGGATTAAAGTTGAGAAGAAGAAGGTTTAAAGATACATACGGGGATTGGTGCGCTATTTTGCTTTTCTTTTTTATTTTGCTAGTTTTGATTTTTTACCTGTGCTTTTCTCTGTTTTGATAGAAACTAAAAGTATCTAGCAGACAACTTCAAAATGACAGTTGAAAAGATGAAAGAGGTAATAGATGTTGAGTCATATGAAAAATATACACAATCCATTGTACATGATAGCATTGTCGTGGTTTTTCATAGGAATGGCCTTTTTAGATTGGATGCATTCTCATATACTATTGGGGATTGCCTTTTCGATACATTCCAGGTTCTATTGCATTTTTGGTATTCGTCAACTAAGTTGCGCAATGGATTGATAGATTATTTCTTGACCTAATTTAAAAATGGTGATGCTGAGGCTTTGCAGTCCTATGAATACGAACTGGAATCTGATTTTCTTCGATAGTTTCATGGAATACATGATGTGGCTACGCATTTTTCAAAGATGCGGTTGTCTTCATCTCCAGTTCTGCCTCCACATGAGAGGGGTCTTTAGGGAGATACATTTTGTATTCGGTGGCTGTCTAACTGGCTGAATATATCAGTTGGCATATGGTCATTGACAAGAAAAACAAGATATCTACTATTCAACAAAATTGCATCTGACAATCCATATTGCATCTTGTTCCATGGTGTCGATGCCCTCAGTGGCCATTATGAACCACTGTTGTACAAAAAAATGTCCATATGCAATATAGAAGGTCCTCGTATCTACTTGTCCATTATTTGCAAAGACCTTCAATCGCAATGGAAACAGATTTTGGATGGCATAGATTGCTATGGTTTACAGTTGGCAACAAATGTTGTGTCTAGTTGTGGAGATAGTCTGTTTAATGCAATTTGTTGTTTGGTAGAAACTGAGTTCGATGTTCAATCGCTGCATCTTTACACTGTATAGTCCTTCTGCAATGCGATTATAGGAGGCAACGAACAGGCTTTTAGGTGCTTGCATCAGCACCTTTGCCCATATCTCGTGGAAAATATTTCGATAGTTGGAAGTTGGCAGGAATACCTTATGAACATGGCTCTTCCATATGAATAAGGGAATATGGAGGGTTGCAGATTCTGTTTGCAATGGTTGTCTATGGTATTCAGGGTGAAGATCCAGGTTTGGTCATCCTCGCCAGTTGGCACTGTCCATTCCTGGGTTACCGATTCAAATTACGATCGAACAATTCACATCCTGTCGTTGAAAATAGATACAACACATATCCATTATGAACCTTTGCTTGGAGATATCAATAGTTCAGGGTTGAGTGTGCATGCCACCCAAACGACATTGAATCTGCATATGCGTGGAATCCTTTTTAGTGAAAATGAGAGTCCTCCCGGTTGCAATATGGGCAGACAGGGCTTGAACAAAAAAAACATGCTTAGAATTCATTTCAGTTGTGATGAGGCCATAGAGGGATTAAACAAAAAACATAGAGTGAGTTATCACAATTTGAAAAAAATTATTCGTCAAATTCGCCCGACTTCTGATAAGCAAATAGAGGCCTTGAAAAAAAGATGTTAAATAGTTTCTGAGAAACTAGGTGAGAGTGAAATTCATCCCAATTGCCACCAGGTCATCCCACCCTTGGGAAAGAAACGTAGAGTAAGTTACCACAACTTGAAAAAGGTCATGCACGAGAGAAAAAAATGCATTGTTACACTTCCTTTTAGGGAGAAACTCACATATGACAATGTAAAGAAATTTGTTTGTGCATAACAGAACATAAACATATACGATTGCATATCCTGGAATGGTCATGCAACTGTGGCAGTTCATGATGTACATGAAAAACAAGAAACAGTTTCTACCCATACTTCCCTGCAAAAAAAAAATGCAAGACATACCTACATGAAACAATTGAAAGACACTCCTTCCATTGCATGTGAAATTTGTGAACAATTGAATTTTTCAAAAAACAATAAGTCTTTCACGCCTAATTTGCAAGCAGAATACCTTTGGCTGATAGCCCACGATAAACCATTTTCCAATGAGAAAGTTTATCTTCCATGCAAACGATCACTTGAAAATGGAAAACTGCCACAGTTTGCAACCCTTGACCGAATAAGATGTAATACACCACTAGCATATGTAAGTGCACTTACGGAACATGAGGAGAGACTTGTCCCTCTGCTAATTGCATTTTCTCAAATCATACCTTGGGGATATAAGCGACCCCAGATGGGCTTAATAGGATCAATTATTAATGTGCATGTTCATCTAGATGTTGTGCAAAAAATGTTGCCACAGTTCATTAACAATAGAATTACAATCGTTGTGGCTCTGAAAAGATGCTTGCAATAAAAAAATGCATATCAGAAAGGAAAAGTGCGTGTGCATGTGTTTATGAAAGCATTAAAGGAATTATGTTCCAGGGCCCTGTACAAAGCAGAGAACATTTGTATAAATGCCAACTGGAACAATGTTGTCATAGAAGAACATTGCAACTCTGCAGAGACTCTCGAAAATCCTAGTGATTTTGATACAAGTGATGAATCAGAGATTGAAACACTTGTTGAAACATTGGTCCATGGATTCACTGACTCACAGTGAATTCGTGACTTGCAAGACAAAATTGTCGAAATTGCACCTGGCGAGGGGCAGCGTCCACTTGGAATATTCGAGGACAAATTCGCTGAGGAAATGAAATTTCCAACACTGTTCTACGGATATCCACGTGGAATTGATATTACAGAACGATTCAATTATCATAAAATAGTCCGATGGGAGCTACTACATTCAAGCAGTTACTTCTCCTGTCACATAACAATTTTTTTTTTCAAAACAATGCGCATAATAATAGAGCAAGTTCTGTCCTGCATGTGGGTCCGAATAAGAAAAGGCCAGTTACAAGGAAGAAAGTTGTTGGCCAAGGATGTGAATTACAAAGTAAACTTAGAAAAAATTCTAAAATCTGATATTGGATACATAGATTTCAAGATCACCCGCACCTCTCCTGACTATTTGCAACAAAACAAATTTTTGTTTTTTGCAATGATCCGACAATTGGGGCCGCCAACATTTTTCATCACATTTACAAGTGTAGAGCATTACTGGGATCCATTAGTGGTTGTCGTTTCTAACCTGCATAGTAACAGGAAACGTAAAAAAAAACCGATACACTAAAAAATAATGACATTGACTACCTCATAAGAAAAGACCTGGTGACATGTACTCGATACTATAAACATAGAATAAATGCTTTGAGACAATTGATATTCCATGATGAAATGTTTTTCGGAAAAATATCAGACTACTTTTTTGTGACAAATTTAAAATAGGGGAAATGAGCATGACCACACACTGTTGTGGATAGAGGGTGCACCGGTCTATGGAACTGATAACAATTCAGAGATCGAACAATTTGTGGATAAATACATAACATGCAATACAGATCATTTGGAACCAGACCTTGCGAAAGTCCATAGACATTACCATACAAGAAGTTGTAGAAAATGAAAAAAGCTAGCATTGCAGATACAAATTTCCCATTCTGCTAATGAGAGGTACAAGAATCATAGAGCCAGTTAGTTTAGAGGAAAGTATTGTTGTTGAGAAATCTAAATCCTTGTTCGAATTTATAGAATAAGGAGCATTTGATGAAATGATGAGCTTTGATGCCTTCTTGACACAGGTAAATCTATCGTAAGATTGGTATATCCAAGCCATACAAATAACGCTTAGGAAACCAACACTTTTCCTTAAACGAAAACTTTCCCATACTTGGGACAACAGTTTCTCCAAGGACATGCCAGTTATGTGGAAAGCAAATACAAATGCACAGTACACACTGAATGCATATGCTGCAACATCCTACTGCACCTCGTATATAACGAAGATGGACAAATCTATGAAATCTGCATTTAGAAAAATATGCAAAGAACATGAACGAAATCATATTGATGCCATACAAATGATACACACCCTTGGAAATAGATTGCTTAATCTTCAACAAATGTCTACTCAACAAGTAGTTCATGTTGCCCTTTCTTTGACCCTCACTTGTAGTTCAAGAAAATGTGTCTTCATAAACACATCTCCACTTGAAAAACACACATTTATGCTTAAACCATCGATTTTGTTGCAACAAAAACCTGACAATTCAGAGGATATCATATGTCACTCTATTATTGATTATTACATCCAGCGTCCATCTCCTATTAGGCATATCTGTTTAGAAAAATTTGTATCGCATTACAAAAAAATGGTACACCCATATCAAAAAGAAAAAAACCCTCTGTTATACGGTTTGTCAAATACAATAGACATTGTGACTATGAAAACTATTGTAGAGAAAAATTGCTGCTGTACATTCCATTCCATGAAAACGAAGAGACATTAATACATAAATTCTCTACATGGGAGGCTGCGTATGTTGCCTTTGAGACTATAGTGCATATCAATGAAGCTATATTTACCTACAATGTTAATCCAACATGGGGCGATCTAGAAGTTTCACTTAATGACGTAGGAAACCCTGGCGATCATGATGAGACATTCAAAAACCTAAAAACAACTAGAACACCTTCCGAGTCCTATGAATTACAAGCGGATTTTCCTTGTCCTCCAGCGGCTGAAAGTGAAAAACATATCAACCTTGGTTTTCAAGTTACAAAACATCCTTTCCTGATTGAAAATAATGAATAGCACAGAATAAGATGTTTGTTGAATCATGAACAACAAACAATTGTAAAGGACATTGCCCTTAAAAAATGGTTGAACATGAACAGTCCTGTGCACGTGTAATGTACCTCAAAAATTGTCTAAAAAAAAATAAAATTTGTTTGTACATTTATCCTTGAATAGTTTCAAGTTTCAAGCAACTAATCTTTATGTTATATAGCTTGAGTCTGAAAGTTTGTTAGATTCCTTATTGTCGTCGACTGTCATTATCATTCAACTTAAATTTTTCTAATCGACGATGTAATAAGTGTTTACTCCTCACTTCAATGTTTATTTAAAGTCCTATAATTATAATTACTTTCCTATCTGGTTGTGTACCTACAACACTACCACAGTCTTAACAATACAACGAATTTGGGATTTTATGGACAAATTCTTACGCGTTAGATCCTACATAGAAATATTACCATATATTCGCAATACAAACGACTTTGGGATTTTATGGCCAAATCCTTATGCATTAGATCCTACATAGAAAACATTACCATATGTTTACAATAAAAACGACTTTGGGTTTTATGGCCTCAACCTTATGCGTTAGTCCATGCACATACTCATATGATGAAAAGACCAAACGGACTTAGGTAAAAGTAATATAAGTCTATACTCCTCTGTGAAAGTTTAAATATAGGCAGACTCCTTTAGTTTTAGAAGTATCTGAATACAGGATAGTGGTTAGGTAAGATCCTTCCGATTAAACTTAGAGTATGAATATTTCATAATCCTCCACTCGTTCTAGTAATCCCATTCGGCTCCACCTGTTCATAACATAATGTCAACTGTGCATGTATTAACTGCATTCATTGTGATGTAGGGTTTAGGTCCGATATGCACTTACCCATCCCATTCGTCTCCACCTGTCCAAACGTAGTGTAAATTGTGCATTGTATTAACTGCATTTACTGTGATTTATGGTTTTAGGTCTGATATGCAGTTAATCCTGGCCAGGAAATTAAAGTACGTAAGGTATATGCTGCAGTCGAGGCCATCACCTGACCTTCTACCCAATATGGACGTGACAAGTCCATCTCATCACCTGGTCATTCATACCACAAACCTTATTCTCCGAGGAAGGAATTGTCTAGGTTAATGGATTTTGTTGTGGGGAGGTCCTCCGGATGTCTAACTCCGCGACTCCGATTTCTTAGCGAGGAGAACAATAGTGAGTTTTTTCTTATAGTGGAGGCGACATCATTATCTACCCTACTAGTAATTTTCTGGTTACCTTTGTATCACTAGTCCGAGATTTGTGGCCGAGTTTTCTTCTTCTTGCAACCATTATGGGTAACCTATGTGCCATAGTGATTATACTCTCTATAAGAGGTTATTCTCTTATTTCCAAGGCTCCAGGAAGGTTTTGATAGTTCTTCCCCTCTGCTAAGAAGTTTTTATTGCTGCGTCCTTATCTGTTCTAGAAATTTTTTGAAGGGGCTGGGTACCTCATTCCTTTGTTTCTTGGTGTTTTCGCAATTAGATTTTCTCTAAAGAGTGAAGTTTTTCGCTCTACTTCACTATCCTATATCACTGTTTGGTATTGAGATTCTGTGAGTTTTCCCAACTTCCATTCCAGAACTACGATTATTACGGTGAGAGCATTTCACTGTGCTTCTAAACTTCCATCGTGACTGGTTATACTTTGTTTTGTATATGAATAGGGTTTTCCCAACCCAGCTCCACTCATCTGCCTCAAAGGGCCCCTTTCACTTGTATACCATACAAATGGTAATTAGTTACAGGTTCTGTAGTGGCTTGCCGTGGTCTGTCGATAAGCTAAATCAAACCGTGTTACTTAAATCCTTTCTTTGCATTTTTTTTTTAAGGGAACAGGTTCCTATACTTAACATTCATGTTTAGTATTTATCTATATCTTGTATGTACCTTAGAGTATATTGGATCACTGTTTAATGCCTCTGAAATCAGTGCTGGAACTACTGTTATATTTACGAAAGCCATAATTTCTTGTATAACTTCATTTTTTGAACTGGATGTTGTAACTAATGATGGGACCCTGTTTCGATGCGAGGGTACCCATCAGCTACTCAAGCTCACTCCTCCCCTTTTCGGTTGGTGGATTACCATGGCTGGGAGATGGATCATGCCCATGGAAAAATCCAATATAAGTATAGGTTCTGTCAATGATGCATTTCCATCATTTGATTAAATTTTTATTCAACCTATTTCGTATAATTCTAATATTTCAATGGCTTATTTAGTTACTAATATTTTCTTAATACAAATTTTTCAAAGTCCTCGTCAGTAAGAAGCTTCAGGTATCCGCATCCGTCCTTTGGGACAAAGGTACTCGGGTTCCATGCCCATAACCCTCACTGTCTCATTCCTTTATTTTAAGAGGAAGGGCAAGGTCCCTTTCCAGTTCTTTTTATTTGGCCATGTAGATCTGTTCCAATTTCGGTACCATTGATTATGGGTAACCCTTCTTGTGATGGAAATTTCTATCGTTGGAAGTAAAACACCATTTGGGATGTTTATTTGTTTCGAATTCCGAATGAGATATGTAATATTGTTCTTAAAAAATCCCTTCCATCTTCTTGTAATGGCATACTTGTTATTTTATTGGTTTAATATATTAGCGCCATATTGGCCACTTCCTCGAAAGGGATTTTGAAAAGGAAAGGTAATCAACTATTTCCGGCTATATGTATATCTCATTTATAGTTGACTCCATATCACATGATGGTAAATGAATTCAATTTGCACTTACTGTTCTTTGTGTTAAAGGATTTCCTTTGAAAATTCTTGGTGATTATGTTTTATTTTACACAGTTATGAAATTACTCAGGGGTATGTGCTAAGTTTTGGGATGTCCCCTCTTCCTTGGGCCTTTGCGCCTCTCATGATTAGTTCTAGTAATTAAACTGTGTAAATCCGATTCACTCCAAAGAATTTCCCAACATTTCAACCTGTAACTTTTCATTACACATCGGTTTGATATAAATATGTGTAAATGTTGTAGGCGGTCTGTAATAATTTTTGGTATTCACAAGGTCACCTCCGTACTTTAAATATACATATAAATCTTAGACACTTTCGATTAGGGTTATCTTCCGAAAATCATGATTGTTCAGCTGGTACATGGAAGAAATCTTAGTTAATTACTCTACTGCTGCGTGTGCTTTTATATACCTGAAAATATGTATATGTACATACATATATTTATATCTATACACTATGCGGTTTTCTATTTACATTCAAAATGTAGGTAAACTCAAATATGCAATGCATTTTACTTGTGGGATCTTCAACTACATCGCTTTACCTTACTATAGTAGTAATCAAACCACAACACAAATCTTCTTTAATAATTGACTAGGCATATCTTTTCAGCTAGTATACTTTCGAGGACTAGTATTCATAACAATAATGAGATACAACAAAGATAATCCATTTCGAACTAGTAGGGAGACATTTTAGCAGTTCCTACATTTCAATAGGACGCATTCGATCTTTCATATTTAATATTATTCCTAATTAGAATTAACAGATGCATTCTATCAAGTATGTAACCATTTAACATTCATCCAGAGAAGGGACATAAATAAAATATCTGAAATAATGCGCTGAAAGACAAAGGGAACAACCACGTTCCTCCCAACTGTAGAATAGGGCAGACAAACTACTTGCCTGATTCACCCCCTAGCCTGACCATGAATCCATGAGGGAAAACTTGGAATAGCTTCTCCTCAGCAATGTCTTATAGCTCCAACAGTTTTCCCTTGACTTACACTCAAATAATGTTCATAACAACAAGTAACTCTATAGTCTCCTTCCCCAACATACTTGGCAGCGTCCTGCCTCCTCACATATGCTATTTATCAATTTGCCTAGGTCTTTTTTCTGTCCCTTGGGAATTTTTGCAGCTTTCTAAATCCTTGATTTTCAAGGGCTGCCAATGGTCTAATCACTAATTTTCCACTTGTAATAATCATCCTAGAGGTAGTTCCAACATGTTCCCCACTCATGGAGTCATGGTCAGTTGATTTTAACATGGTTGTTCCATTTGTCCTCCTGCAATCAATATAAATATTCTGTTTTTATACAAGTGTCATAGTCAAATAGTTAGTTGAGTCAAATCAGATCTCTGCCCAACAGTCATAATAACTAATTACAAATATTAAATTCGAAATTTGGAATTGCCATAAATGGCAAAAATTTTTCAAATTCGAATTTACTAAAAACGGAATAAATTTCCAGCAAATTTAAATTTCAAAAATATATTTTTTTATTTTTGGGGATGTCACATCCTTTCCCGCGTCAGTAAAACATTGTTTTTAGTGTTCATTCCTTTCTTGGAACATGATTGGATGAGATTTCCGCAAATCTCCCTCCAGTTCCCAAGTGGACTCCTCAGGACTAAAGTGATTCCATTGCACCTTTACCTGAGCGACGACTCTGTTCTGAAGTGCTATTTCTCTCCGATCCTGAATGCACAGGGGTTCCACCTAGAAATCGCCTTCGGGTTCCACCTGCACCAAGTTCTAATCAATCATATGAGTAGGGTCATGAATATAGTTTTTCAACAAAGACACATAAAATACATTATGAATTCTTAGATTAGCTGGAAGTGCAAGTTGATATGCTACAGGTCCAATTCGAGCTAATATCTCAAAGGGCCCACAAATCCTAGGTGCTAGATTGGCACAGTTCCCTAACTTCAATGAGCTTTTTCGGGCTTTGAACTTCAAATAAACATGGTCTCCCAGTTAAAATTCCAAGTGTCTTCTTTTCTGATCTGCATATCTTTTCTGTTTGTCTTGTGCTTCCTTCAAGTTCTATTGTACCTTTCTTACCATGTTATCCATTTCTTGGAGCATCTCTGGTTCAACCATGAGTTTGTCAGCCTGGTTATCCCAGCTAATTGGAGTCGTACACTTTCTGCCATACAATATTTCGAAAGGGCTCAACTTAGCCGAGGTTTGGTACCCATTGTTATATGTGAATTCTACCAAGTGCAGGTAGTCTTCCCACTTGGTTAGTTTTGTTCTTACGTACATGTAGAGCATATCCTCTATGATCTGGTTTGTCCTTTAAGTTTTTCCATCCATTTGTGGATGATAGCTCATACTGAAATTCAAGTTAGTGTTTAGTCCTGCAAACAATTCCTTCTAAAAAGCAGATGTAAATTTTACGTCTCTATCTAAAATCACCATTTTAGGAATACCATGTAGTCTAAAAATTTCTTTCATGAATATTTCAACAATGTTTATAGCTTTAAAAGTAGACTTTACAGGAATAAAGTGTGTAGACTTACTGAGTTTATCGATTACCACCATGATAGAATCATTATGTTTCTGAGTTTTAGGCAAACCTGTTATAAAGTCCAGTGATATAGTCTCCCATTTCCATTCTGGTACTGGTAATGGCTGTAATAGGCCGGCTAGATGCTGGTGTTCGGCCTTAACCTACTGAAAATATTGGCACCTAGCCAAGTACTGATGTAGGAGCATCTCAAGCGAGCCAACGCGAAGGCAAAAAGACAGCTGGAAAAGCACCCAACACAAATTTTGAAAACATTTTGTAACATTAATGAAGTTGCCAAGTGAAGGCACACTTGTATAATGTAAATGGACCTTGAGCGATCTGCTCTCATCCTTAGTAGATAGAGGCATTTATAATAATAAATGTAAAGTAGATAGAATTCAATTCTAGATTAGACAGTTTTAGAGCGCAAGAGGGAAACATGATATAGACACCCTCATTGTACATTGTAGCATTAGCATGAAGAAGAGCATAGAAGAGAAGTAGAGAGCTGTGTAGCATACTCCATGTACAGAAGTTCTGAATTAATACAAAGAAAGCGGTGATTCAGACTCATGGTGTTCATATATTCTTTGTGTATGCATCTTTGAATGTTATGCACATGAATATTTTACTCTTTCTGTCATGCAATTGCTTTTAGGATATGTATGAATGATTTCTTGTTAAATGTTTGAAATCTGAGAGAGAGAGAGAGTAAGGGAAATTAGTTTCAATTGTTTCTCTATCTGAGCAAGAGTTCCTGCAAGGAGCGCAGTTGAATTTGTCCACAAGGAGTGCGTCGACAAGGTGTTCAGAGGTTTGTCTCTGAAAGCTCAGGAGAGGAAGCTTTTGTTCTCATTTCCACAAAAGTGTAGTCAGGCACAGGAGTCGTGCAAGGGGTGCGTAGTCCGAATGGTGTCTCAGGGTCACGAACCTGAGCAAAGAATTTTGAGACTGCTGCTACAGGAGTGCGCAGGGTCGAAGGAATTCAAACACTTGAAAGTGTTTGAAAATCTGCCGCAAGAAGTGCGCGCAAGAGTTTTCTGAAAGACTCGAAGTTGGAGAAGGTTCAGAAAGATCTGAAGTCTTCAAAGGTCATTGAAGGCAGGTGAAGAGACCAAGTAATTTGAAGTTTGTAAGAAGGCATAGCGACATCGAATCGCAGTAAGTTCTCAGAGGAAGAGACGGACGGTCGGAGTTCTCTGGAAAGAATCTGCGAAGTCCTGTGAGTCATTAGATCTCACAGAGAAGCAGGAGATTTACAACGGAAGCCTCGAAAGGTTCTAAGCTCAGGAGGAGTAGGACTGTAGACCCAAGCCACAAGGGCCATTGGATTTACACGGTGATACTTGTATCGGGTTTTCGTTGGTGGAAGTCTCGTAAACCTTGCAACGAGAATCACGATATTTCGAAATGCGAAGTCCCGAAGGCTAAGATAATGGTGTAGGGCCACAGAGGAGTTAGCGAGTGGATAGGTGGAACACTATTGAAATGGAGTCAAACTCCATTGACCGTTTCAAAGTTTCGTGGAGCGAAGTTTCGAATTCATTGCATTAGGATTCGCGATATTGCGAAGTCCCGATGGAGTAAAGGGGCGTTGAAAAGTCAAAGCTCGCAAGTGTATCAGAGTTTCGGCAAATCAGGATTCGGGAGTCAGGGAGACGAGTTTCTCGACATCACGATCACCAAAATCGCGATAAAGAAAATACCGAAAAGGAAAGAGGAAAAGGTCAGTGTTGACTGTTTTCGGTTTTCGGGAATTCAAGAGACTAACGCTCGACCTATAGACTCGCGAAAGTGCGAAATCCGATCTCCCAAGTGCTAAGAGGGGATCCTGTGAGAGTTTGTTGTGGGTGCAGATTTCCCGATAGGGAAATAGAAGACCCGTTTGGAGTTCTTCGGGCCAGCGGTAAAGGAAAGATCTTGTGCTGGCGTGGACCTTCTGACCTTGTTGTGGGTTGTGGAGGGAGCGTCGGTGTCAGTTTGGTATCAGAGCCCAGAAAGGTTCTTTACTTTCTATAGCAGAGAAAAAGAAGAATTCACCATGCTGCCAAGAAGAAGGGACAGACAATCACTCGATCCGCAAGAGGATAGGGAAATGCCGATAAGAAGAGGTAGGCAGATGACTGATCCAACCATGGAGGGAGAGATGCGTGACTTACGAGCCAGACTCAAAGACATGGAGAAAGCACAAAGGCATATAGTCAGTGCAGGGGATCTTAGTGATTCCGAAAGTGAGATTGAGGATGAACATGAAGAAGAAGTTGCAGCAGAAGATGCAACAAACAAACACTTGATCAGATCTATTGCAAGAATTGGTGCAAGAGCGAAAATGGACATTCCAGTTTATGAGGGAAATCTGGATGCAGAGGAGCTTCTAGATTGGATTAGAGCTCTAGACACATACTTTGACTATGAATATGTTGAATAGGACAAGAAGGTCAAGCATGCTATCACAAGATTGAAGGGACATGCAGCATTGTGGTCGGATGAACTACATGCCGACAGACGTTGCAAAGGCAAGAAGAAGATCAAAAGATGGGATAGAATGATCGCAAAAATGAAGGTGAAATTCATCCCTAGAGATTACCAGATTACTCTATTCAGGAGGATGCAGAACCTGAGACAGAAGCTGATGACAGTGAAAGAATACACTGAAGAATTCTATAAGCTGAACATCTGGGCAGGTCATCGGGAAAGCGATGATGAAAAAGTTGCCAGATACATGAATGGCCTGAGATATGAAATTCAGGATGAGATGAGCATGGTAACCATCCAAACGGTGGAAGATGCTTATCAGATGGCTCTGAAAGCGGAAGAGAAGCTGAGCCGAAAGCAGGGTCAGAGAGGCCGAGGAAGAATTCAGCCCAGAGGCAAATTAGTTGCCTAGGATAAATATCAAAATCCCAAGGAGGACTGGAAGAAAACTCATAATCGAATTGAGAGAGGTGGAACCTCACAGTGAGGGAAATATGGGGAACAGAGAGGACAACATACTGAGCAGAGAGGAGATTATGCTGATAACAATACTTTTCCTCGTACTAGAGGTAGGGGAAGAGGAAGAGGTGGAGTAATAACGTGCTTCACATGTGGAAAGAATGGGCACAAGTCTTACGAGTGTCCAGATAAAAATAAAGAGAGTGGAGAAACTCACATCACCGAAGCACAGAGGCAGGATGTTGAGGTAGAAGATGCTGAAGGCGGAAGATCGTTGATGATGCAAAAAGCTCCTTTGACACCAGAGAAGGAGGTGGAGAGTTCAGTCCAAAGAACTAGACTTTTCAGGACTTCTTGCAAGACCAAGGACAGGGTATGCAAGGTTATTGTAGACAGTGGTAGCACGGATAATATCATTTCTACAGAGATGGTAGAAAAGCTGGAGCTGGAGACGATTCATCATCCAAGCCCATACAGGATTTCGTGGCTACAAAAAGGACATCAGGTAACTGTCACTAAACAATGTTTAGTTGAATTCAAGATAGGAGGATATAATGATAAGATACTCTGTGATGTTATTCCTATGGATGTTTGTCATGTATTACTGGGTAGACCATGGAAATATGACAGGAATGTGATTCATGATGGGAGAATGAACACATACACCCTAGAGAAGAATGGGAGAACTCACATGTTGCTTCCAATTAAGGATAAGGAGGTAAAACTGGAAGTAAGCAACACTGTACTTCTCATGAGTGGGAAGGATCTTCTTACAGAGGTTAAGAAGAAGGAGGATCCGCAATTCTTTGTGGTCAGGAAACCAAAGATTGTTTTGACCAGCACAAGAGTGGATGATTTACCAGAAGAAATTCAGGAACTGCTGGAAGAGTTTGTTGATATAGTAGTGGATGAGTTACCTCGTTCGTTGCCACTGATCAGAAGTGTGAGTCATCACATTGATCTCATACCAGGAGCCAGTTTTCCAAACAAAACCATGTACAGATTGACACCACAAGAGAATGAAGAGGTCAAAAGGCAAGTCCAAGAGTTGTTGGACAAAGGTTTGGTCAGGGAAAGCTTGAGTCCATGTGTTGTTCCAGCAGTACTCAGTCCAAATAAAGATGAGGGTTGGAGAATGTGTATTGATTCAAGAGCCATTAACAAGATAACCATCAGGTATAGATTTCCATTTCCAAGGATGGATGATTTGATGGATTGCTTAAGTGGAGCAAAATGTTTTTCGAATATTGATTTGAAAAGTGGTTATCACCAGATTTGTATGAGGGAAGGTGATGAGTGGAAAACAACCTTCAATACTAACGAAGGGTTGTATGAATGGCTTGTTATGCCGTTTGTCTTAACAAATGCTCCAAGTACCTTTATGAGGTTGATGAACGAAGTCTTGAAGGAATTCATCGGGAGATTTGTCATTGTGTATCTGGATGACATACTGATTTTCAGTAAAACAAAGGCAGAGCATATAAAACACTTGGCTACAGTGATGCAGAGGTTACAGTAGGAGAAGCTGTTAGTAAACATGAAGAAATCCTCATTCATGAAGACATAGCTTATTTACTTGGGATTTTCTATTTCTGCAGATGAGTTGAGGATGTATCCAGATAAGGTGGAGGTAATTAAGAATTGGCCATCATCAAAGAATACCTTTGAGGTGAGAAGTTTTCATGGATTGGCTAGTTTCTACCGAAATTTCATGAGGAATTTCAGTGGAATTAGTGCACCGATGATGGATACAGTGAAGAAAAGACACAAGTCTTTTCACTGGAAAGAAGAGGCTGAGAAGAGTTTTAATCT
>ML846892.1:8797-25789 GCA_009831015.1 Picea engelmannii
TACTTTCTTAGTCATAATATTTGAAGTAGCTCCTGAATCAAGCATACAATTGTGAAGAATAAAATCATTCATGAGCAAGGATAGGTAAAAAGGGTTATTCTTTTCATTTCCCCTATCCATATTTTGCAAAATAACAGGTGCATCCTGGTAAGCTACTGCCGATGGCATGTCTACCATGTTCTGAGAAGGATTTTCTATAGCTTTAAGTAGTTTCTCCCTCTGAGAAGGAATCTTTATAATTTCTGACACAAGTACCAACATCTTTGCATTATTGAGCCACCCTCCTAACTCAATATTTAATTCAGAATTTGCATACACATTTGACTTAGGAGGAGTAGGAGGCATTCCCCAAACACTTGCTTGAGGTCTATCTTGTTTATTGTTTCCATTTCTTTGATAGGTAATGCCCCTAAATCTAGCTATTTCAGCTACTTGTTGTGTTGTAGGCTTAGGACCAAACTTTTATGTTGCCTTATCCATCACAACATCATTTATGCAATTCATGTTACTTGCCCTCTCACTATGTTCCATCAAATCCATCCCATCATACATGCCAACATTATACTCATGACCAAACATATTAACTTGTTCATTTTCTGCTCTATAAGATCCCATTTCATCACAAAGGTGAAGGGAGACTTGGCAAGTTGATTCTTCATGATGTTCCCCTTGACTTTTGCACTAGACTGTCTATGCTCACAGAGGTTGTATGTTCCCCCTGACTTTTGCGTTCGACTTACATCTTGACTTTTGTCTTAGACTTACATCTTGACTTTTGTCTTAGACTTTTGTCTTAGACTTTTGCATTAGACTTACATCTTGACTTTTGTCTTAGACTTTTGTTTTGCAGATTCTGAGGTTCTCGCATGCTCTCCTTCCCAAAGATCGAGCACACGTCCCCATGTGGAGCCAGATGTTGACCACCTATTTCAACTAGGTATCAACGTCATGTACAATGAAGATATGTACCTTGTGGTACAACATGTTTGAAGAATTATGGCTCAGCAAGGCAGTTCTGCCCCAGAACTTCTTTCTTTGTACACGAAATGTTTGCTTCCCTGCGTAGGATAATATTGCAATATCTTAGCATGGGTCAATTTTTATTTAGTTTCCTAAGACTCTATCATTAGGGAAGTCATTTCATCAAGTGTTTTTTTCCTCAGGTAATTTATCTTGCTTACCGGCGATTTTAATTATCCTTGAGTTTTTCACTCAAATAATCCTCTAAAGTGGTGAAAGGTGTTCTAATGATTGATCCCAAGGGGTGACTAAGATTTGAAGTGTTGTAAATGACCATGTTAGACATCTCCTAGAGTCTTGCGGAATTTCATTAAGTTTTGACAGGATTTTTTTACTAATTAAAATTTTTCGTAAATTGGTAATTTTAATTATTTTTTATAAAAAATGTAAAAATTTGGTCCTTGGGGATTTTGTATAGGGGTATGGGTACTCAAATCAAATGGCTTATGACCCCCGACACCCTTGGACCAAGTTTCAGTTCATTTGGACAATTTTTGCTAGGTCAATGTCCATGACAAGTCTAAGTCAAAAATCAGCAAATAATTGGCTAAATTAAAAATGCCAAATTTTGTCAAAAGTTGTAAAACATGAGAAAAGGGAGAAAAGTTGTTTCCTAAGTCATTTCTAAGTAATAAGGGGTCAAATAAATCAAATTGCCCCTTTCCTACCCCACCCCTCATACAACTTAACTTTAGAGAGAGGGGCGAATTTGTCCTTTGTGGGGCTCACCATCTCCACTGGATTGGCCATTTAGTGATGGAAACCACATAGGGGGCTCATTCCACACCTTAGGTGACCCTGTGGGGCATTAGAGAGAGATTTAAACTTAGGATAGGGGATTTCTTCCACCATTTTTGAGTTTCCTCTTCCAATGGGAGTTCCCCTCTCTCATGGTGCCTCCCCCCCCCCCTCCTCTTTGAGTGAGCCTCATTTTTTTGGGAGTGACACTTGTAATGCATGCAAGGGGGGTATCTCCTCTCTCCCTCCCTTAAAATAAAGGCCCCTCTCCTCATTTTTGACATCTAATTTCAGAGCAACTCCATGCTGCCCATTTTTCTCCCCACTCTCTCTTGTTCTTCCCCCATTTTCTCTCTTGTAATATTGTTGCCATAGTGCAGCCACTCTTTTGATTAATAGAAGTGAAGCTCTGGAGGAACTCTTGGTGTTATCTTGGTGTATTCTTGGTGCTCTTTGGTTGCTCTCATTTGGTGTTTTCCTATGCTTGAGGTAATATTTCTAATTTATGTCTAATCTATTGTTTTCATTGTTTTACTTGAAGAACCCCAAACAAAGTATTTTGTTGGGGATAAACTTGTGGTAGTATTTCTATAGGTTTATGTGGGTTGCTTCTCTTTGTGTTTGCAAAGTATTTTGTAGACCATCTAGGAGATCTCACCTTCTTGCCTCATTGTGTAGCAAAGATTTTACAGGTTTGCAGGTTACTCGAAGCTTGGAGGAGTTGACTCGAAAAGCTTCACTTCACCTCAACTAAATTTCTGATATTATTTTCAACTCTTATTTACTTGTTTTTTGCACTTATATAATCATCTAATTCTTCCTTTCAAATCAATTTACAAGTTCAAATTTTGTACATAAATTTTATGTTTATATACTAACCCAAAACTAACTCATTTTTAGTGGTTTTTAGCAATTTCCAGCAAGCATTACTTGTCTTTTGCAGGTTTTCGCCAGTCCAAGGGGAGGTGCTGCCCATTTTTTGACACAAGGAGCTCAAGGAAGCATCCTAAGGCCTTGGTGCAAAACCCTCTCTCTATTCATACTTTCCAAATCATTGTAAGCAGCCCAAGAGAGTCTCTTGGGCTTGCATTCTTCTCATTTTCATAATTTGTAATCTGTAAAGTATTTCTTAGTTTGGTTTGCCCACATCTTGCATGTGAGTGGCTTTGCCACCCTTGCAATATTGTGTTGGCTAGATTAGTTGTTTAATTTGTATTTTTGCTTAATTTGTTTGCCTCACTTCTCCCACAAAGAGAAGGTTGAGTGGCTAGTGTAACTTATTTTATTTCATTTCAATTTCTTTTACCCACCTAAGCAAAAAATCAGTAGGTTTTCCCTCCACATTGTGCCATAGTTGTGAGGTTGCAAAGTTAATTTATTTTGCCCACCTTTGTCCTTAAGGAAAAGTCGTTTGGCTAATTTGTTTATTGTAATTTATTTCAAGTTATTGTAAATACTTAATTGTACCCACACCTTGCATGTGAGTGATTTTGCCACCCTTGCAATATCGTGAAGGCTAGTTAGTTTTCATTTTCTTGCAAAGTAATCAAACCCGTGCCCCGCCTTTTTCCCCGTATTCCCTCCCCTAGCCACTTTGTGGATCTTGGGTAACAAGAAAGGGCAAAGGACTGTGTGTCTAGTTTAATTAGGCACCTAACTCAATTATTGTTTTAACCATTAAAAAGGGGTGACTTGGGAGGCTAGAAGGAGTTGAAGTCGGGGACGTTTTCACGGCACTACGTGTCCTCCTTGTTGAGCGCCCAATCATCTCGGATTTGACATGTGGAGCTAGGGAAGAACCTTTTTGTTCTTCTTATTCAGCACCCAGCACTTCCTCTTGGTTGAAGGGATAAGGACTTGGGGTAGTCACATAGCTTAGGATTGCTACAATTCACATCTAATCCCCCTAAGTTCAAGAGAGACCTAAAATCAATTAAAATCAACCTACTCACATTTCACAACATTTACATTTCCTTGCAATTTCCTTTCAAGCAATTTATTTTTCAAGCATTTACTTTTCATTTGCTTTCAGCAAATTCCTTACTTGTGAATATTTATGTTTATCAAAGCATTCTTTATTCTTAACTGCAAGCATTCTTTATTTTGTGAAATAATTGTTTCAAGTGTAAAGTTACTTTTCAGTTCTTTCTGTATATATTTCATACGCTTGTTTCATTCTTGTAGAGTAATCTTTCATAGTGTATATCTCAATAAGTCAATTTTGATAATCTTTAGGCACTGGTCTAATTGTTGTTCTATAAATAAAGGTTTGTCTGTCATTGAAAGAACTGCATGTTGCATTGTTGCTTGGCATTGGGTCGAGTCTCCCTAATTGATAACTTAATTAACTCCTAGAAATCTAACAAAACTTTCACATAGTTTAATAGGGTCTACCCCCTTTGGCTTCCCTAGGAGTGATCCTAGATGGAAGGAATTTAGATCGAGGTGACAGTCGGTCTAGACTTAGGTTTGTGCCTCCAAGGACACACCAAGTGAGTTGAGACTTCTCCACGCTTGTAGGTGTGTATTAGGACGGCAACAGAGAGGAGAGGAGAGGGGTCTTTAATTAGGAGTTTGCATGTCTATACAACTAGACTCAACTCGAATTAGAACTTAACTTTAGACTCGACTTGGCTATTGCATGCCACCTCAACATGCAACCTTGACATGCATGCATGCATGCAACTTGACATGCAACACACATGCATGCAACTCCGACATGCAACTTGACATGCACACAACTAGACATGCAACATGTTGTTGACTTTTCAATAAGCAAGGCTTAAGCAAGAAGTTCATTCCATCTTAAGCATTTTACTTAAACCATAAACAATTTGCAGCAACCAAGATCACAAGAAGAAACACCATGCACAAGTGCACAACAAGTATCCTAGGAAACCCTTCTACACAAGGGAAGAAAACCCAGCCAATCCTTTGCTATATTCTTCAAGAGAAAGACCTTCACCACCATAAACACCTAGCACACAAAAGGGTGCTCACAAATCCTAGAAACCTAGCGCCCAAGAGACGTGCGCACTTTTCTCAAGAACAAGTGTTTGCTGAAATTTCCAAACTCACACTTGTGATATGATTCCTCAATGGGGAATTCACCTTTACTTATATTAGATTGAACCTGTCAACAGAAGTGTCTATTGGCACAACAGGGTCGGCCTCAATAACATATAATATAATTTATAATCACCATATTAATTTTTACAACTGAGTTAGGCAACTCGAATTTCTTTTCATGGTGGATAATGTTACACGTGCCAACACACTAGATCAATACATTTACATTATTTGCATAAGGAAGATTGTTTGTCTCTAGCTCATAGGAATTGTACATTCAACCKAMCTTTTGCTAGATGCCACGACTTTTTCTCATGGCTCACAGAGGTTGTACGTTCCCCCTGACTTTTGCACTAGTCTGTCTATGCTCACAGAGGTTGTATGTTCCCCCTGACTTTTGCACTAGACTGTCTATGCTCACAGAGGTTGTATGTTCCCCTGACTTTTGTGTTAGACTTACATCTTGACTTTTGTCTTAGACTTACAAAGGTTCTTCCTTTGCCTTGGCTAGACTCTCAAGATTATATAGCATCTCGTTCCTCCTGACTTTTCGTTTGACTCACAAAGATTGTTCGTTCCCCCTATCTTTTGTCAATACCTCACAAGACTAGTTGATTCTCCAAATCTCCCTGGCTAGCCTCAGGGTGGCCCACATGGCCTCTCATTGGAGAATGATTGTCGACGCTGCTAAATTTAACAAAGGAAGGGATAAAAGAGAGGTTATTTGATCTTCTTCAGCTAAATTCATGCTAGATCAAAGAGTTTAATGTTTTGGGGACTTTTATTCTATCAAAAATTGTCCTGCTGCTTCATTTTCATATCTGGTGTCTTTTGTTTGATGCAAGCAAGATTCGATCTAAGTTAAGTGTATATATGATCATTAATGCTTCGCTGAAAATGAATGCTTAGATCTGTTATAACTGGTATAATACTGCAGATTCATGGGTTTAGTAAGTTCTTTAATGTTGTTGACACCTTCCAATCAATTCATACATCCTTTGACTCCATGCACATTGGTCAAGGCACTTGTCTACTTGAAATCACCACTAATATTAATTGCAAAATGTAAACTTTGTTTTGTTAAATCTGGAAATTGTTATAAGGGTTTTAAAGGACAAAATTTAGCAATCCTATTAGGGAACCCCACCGAGGTGACAGTGGGCAATGCCCTCAAGTTCCACTAGGGTTTGTACTTGTGCGATTGGACTTATCTTTGCGTCCAGATATTGGAAGTAAAAAGTACAATATATTATAAATAGAAACCGTTGATCTTTGGTCCCTCTTTCAATGTCAAAATTTAGGTCCTTCCACATGCCAGCAATAACATATATTTTTTTGGGTAGCAAATGTCTTGGCCCCTATTATGACGCAAATCTACACCGGCAGACCTGCTTAGTAATTATAGACAACCAACCTTATCACCATCGGAAGCCTCTCTATTCAGATTGGTGCCATCAAACTAAGATTTCTGCATTAAACTCCAATTGATTAGCACACAATAAAATCTCGCTCTTGAACTGCCAATAAGCAGTCAAAGGCGAGTGAAATTTGAAAAACAAATAAGAGTGGTTTGTTGAATTTTCACTATGCTAGGCTCAAGCATGAGGTTTATTTCATTTAGCATGTACTTGAACCATAAACAAACGCAGCTACACCATACACAAGTGTTGCAATAACCAAGATCACAAGAAGAATTACCATGCACAAGAACACAAGAAATATCCTAGGAAACCCTTCTACTCAAGGGAAGAAAACCCAGCAATCCTTTGCTATATTCTCAAGAGAAGATCCCCAAACCATAAAACCCAAATGTACACAAGAGGGTGCTCTACAACCTTGAAACTAGCGCCCAAGAGAGGTGTGCACTTTAGCCTTAAAGGTAGGTCTGAAATTTCCAAATGACAAGTGAAGTGTGTGTTTCCTCAATGGGGAAATCACCTTTATTTATACAAGACCAAACACAGCAATAGGTATCTCTATGGGCACAACAGGGTCGGCCTCAATAACTCAAAAACATAATTAATTATTACAATAAACCTTAATTATCTTTCACATATGGTGGGTTTGACTTGTACCCTTTACATCATAATTAGGGTTACAAGTAAATCTTACACTGGGACAATATAGCAAGGGATCCACACGTCCACTAGTGCTCAGCCATTAGGGACACGTCCACCTGTGCTCAGCCACAGGGACGTCATACTCAACAGATCTCTATCTCAACTGAGTCCACAGGAGAATCATCTGGGGTACCATCTCAAGCCTAACTCCACTGAGTCCACATGAGAATCATCTGGGGTACCATCTCAAGCCTAACTCAACTGAGTCCACAAGAGTACAAAGGCAGGAAACCACATCGACTCAACTCTCACACAAAGGAGAACGATACACCCATCACATGGGCACACCCAACACTAGGGCACGACTCAACTCAGTCCATAGGAGAACGTTACACCCCATCTCATGGGCACACCCAACACTTGGCTCTCTCACAGGTCAACTCAACTCAGTCACAGAGGAGAACGTATCCTGGAGAATGTCACACGACGCTACAATCATCAACACTCCCTCTCAGCTAGGGAGGCATTCTCCACCAAGCCAAGTCTATCACGGAAGTACTCAAACTTCGTCTTAGTAAGCGGTTTGGTGAAGACATCTGCAACTTGCTCATGTGTAGAAAGGTATTACACGTGTATCGCTTTCCTCTTCACCATATATCTGATATAATGGTATTCGATCTCAATGTGTTTCGGTTTATCGTGAAACATTGAGAGCTTCACACAACTTTGGTTATCACAATGAATAATAGTGGAATCCATCTCATGACCAAATAAATCTGCAAGGAGCTTGCGAAGCCACACTGCTTCGCGGACTGCCACACTCAACGCTATATATTCTGCTTCTGCGATACTCAAAGCCACATAGCTTTGTTTCCTACTGCACCTGGAAACCATGGCAGGTCCACTGCTCTCCCTACCCAATCTGCATCGACATATCCTTGCAATCTCATGTCTAGACCGGCGGGATCTCTCAGGCCATATCCAACTGTGCCTTGTAGATATCTCAATACATGCTTCGTTTCTATCCAGTGAGTCTATCTTGGCTGACTCATGAATTGACTGAGTACATTCACTGCATAGCATATATCAGGTCTGGCATTAACCAGATACATCAATGATCCAATCAGTTGTCAGTATAGATGTGGATCAATCTCGCCTGAATTAGTAGAAGCCTCGTTCATTTTCTTCAAATCCATCACCATCGATGTAGGCATGGATTTGCAGTCTATCACACCGAATTTCTTCAATATCTCCACTGTATATTTTCCTTGACTCAGGAAAATCTCATCAGCCCTCTGCCATACTTTTAGTCCCAAGAAGTAGTGCATCATATCAAGATCCTTCATCTCGAATTCAAAAGTCAATGCACGCTTACATTCAACAATAAGACTTTTTGAACTAGTGAGGAATAAATCATCAACATAAAGGACCAAAATCAGGCACTCGTCACCAACAATATGATAACATAGGTTTGGATCAGGAACACTCTTGCTGAAGCCCAAACTCATCAGGAATCCATCCATCTTCTCGTACCAAGCACGAGGTGCCTACTTTAGTCCATACAAGGCTTTCTTCAACCTGCACACATGATATTTCTGCTCATGTATCACGAATCCATCTGGCTGCTCGATGTAAACTTCTTTCTCAATCTCACCATTGAGAAAGGTTGTGTTTACATCCATTTGATGTAGTTTTCAACCCATGGATGCATCTAGTGCAATGATAGTACGGATGGAAGTATATCGGGCTAGAGGAGCAAATGTCTCCTCATAATCAATTCCCTCCACCTGTGAGAATCCTCTGGCTACAAATCTTGCTTTCTACTTCTCGACACTTCCATCAGCTGCATGCTTGATCTTATAGATCCACTTAGAAGTCACTACAGACTTCCCTTCTGGTCTCGGAACAATATCCCACACATCATTCTTCATGATGGACTGATACTCTTCTGTCATAGCATCTTTCCATACCTACTGACCTGCTACTTCTCCATGACAAGAAGGCTCAGTATCAATGATGTGGCTCATGGCTGAAACATAGCTCAAAATCTTTGTGGTCTCTTGCTCTCTCGGAATGTACCTCAAGGAGTTGCATGTCCCTCTGCCTTCTACAAAGTCTATCGAGCCCAGGCAGGCCTTTTATGGCCACAAAGTTCCCTTAGTTTACGTTATGTCCTTCAATTCACCCACAACGTGAGTTAATAGTCACTTTAGGCTAAAATGACCAAATTTCACTTTTGACTTAAATCTCCCAAGTCAAAGTGAAATTAGACATAAAGTACAAACTACAAGAGTACCAACATCTCCCTCTTGTGGTTAGAGGCTCCAAACCACAAGGGAACCACTTCCCAAGGTACACCAAAACTCAACACTGACCCCTATTATGACACAAATCTACATCGACAGACCTGCTTAGTAATTATAGACAACCAAGTTGAAGTTGAACCAACCCTATCACCATTGGAAGCATCTCTATTCGGATTGGTGCTTTTCCAATCTCAGGGGGTTGTCCCTAGGGGTTGTATGTTGTCATCAAACTAAGATTTTTGCATTAAACTCCAATTGATTAGCACACAATAAAATCTCACTCTTAAACTGCCAATAAGCAGTCAAAGGTGACTGAAATTTGAAAAAATAAATAAGAGTGGTTGAGATCAAAACCTAAAGATAGCTATAGCAACGAATTTAATGGACATTTGTGAAGTGAATGAGTGACTTGGGTGAAGAAGATTCAAAATAAGTGCATTGTAAACTACCATTACACTACAAAACAACTTAATCAATGACATCCAATCGGTTCAAAGAGCTAGAACAAAACATAATTTTACCAAATCACATATTACCCAAAAAATTGATTACATCATGGTGAATCATAGGTGACAGGCTACCATGGATCTCCTTGCTTGCAATGGAGGTAGTGGTCTAAGGTCTATGAGGATGGACGAGTGAAGAGTTGGCCACTGCTACAATCTGCTCTGAAAGAATACTGTCTAACCCCCTTTTTGTCCTTTCATTCTGCATATATAGAAAACCACTGCATGGAGGATAAATCACCCTAACTACCTGTGGACGAAAGCAAGAAAACAACACATCGCTTTTTCTCATCCTCTGCATGGCTGCAAATTGAGTTTGTTGTTGTTTTTGTAGGCTTTCTCTGTTGTTTTAATCCTTTTCCCACCCTTTAATTCTTTTCCATGCAAACATAATTGGTAAAAACCTCCTACTTTAATTCTTCTAGTTTTTGCGGAGTTGACCTTTATTCTCATGCTAAATAATTGGACAAAGGTGAACTTTAAGTTTTTCTTGACAAAACAGTTGTTGATGAATGCAGCTATGGGAGACATCCTCCAGCTTACAAACCTGTGAGATGTGGAACATAGCAGCAATGTGAAGTCTTTCTCTCAGCTTACAAACCTGAGAGAAAGCCCCTATGAAGGGTTCGTGGTTCCTGCCTAGGACTGAGTCAAGAACGTAAAGATGGCCTCCTCCATGACGTGAGTAAGAAGAACTCTAGATGATTATCCGATGTAAGAGCAATCTGTTGAGTTAGGACGTGCATGTGGCTGAGCACAAGGTGAACGTGGGAAATCCCAAAAGTGTTGGGCACATCATCATGAAAACAGAAATGAAGATGATGTGATGGCCTCCTCTGAGCAACAACAGAGTTGACGAGAAGACTCCAGATGATCCTCCTATTGGTATCAGTAGGAAAGCAGATCTGTAGAGCAGACGTGTCTGTGGACGAGCACAGGTGAACGTGTGAAGACCTGGTTCATCTGTGTAATGCAGTGAATCACGTCCATGGCATCCCTATGGATGTGCCCCTAGTGGATGAGCACTAGTGGGTGTATCAAATCCTTTGCTATATGTTGTTCAAGAGTCAGACCTACCTATAACCCTAGTTATTGTGTAAAGGGTACACGTCAGCCCTATCTTATTGTGTCTAAAGATAAACTGTAAAAGATAATTAATATTAATAGTAATAGTAATAGTAATATTAATTATTATAATAATAAATAAATAATATGTCTAAGTGAAGTCGGCCCTATTGTGCCAATAGACACTTTAGTTGACAGGACAAGTCTAATATAAGTAAGAGGAAATCTTTCATTGTAGACACACACACACTTGTGAGTTTGGGAAATTTGAGCAAGTACACTTATTGGTCAAAGTTGCACACCTCTCTTGGGCGCTAGAGTTCTAGGGTTTTGTGCACCCTCTTGTGTGCTAGGATATTCTTGGTGGTGAAAAGGTCTTTCTCTTGAAGAGTATAGCAAAGGATTTGGCTGGGTTTTTCTCCCTTGTTTGAGAAGGCTTTCCCAGGATATATCTTGTGTTCTTGTGCATGGTGCTTCTTCATGTGATCTTGGTTGCTGCAGCATTTATGGTTATGGTTAATTGTTAAAAATGGAATGAACTTCATGCTTAACCTAATGCTATGAAAAATCAACAACAGCATGGTAACTTGGCATGCCTGCCAATAAAAAATGCCAAGGGCAAGTTAGGGTATAAAACACTTTATTTAAGGCTTAAATTTAGGCTAGGTAGAATTAGCACATGTCAAATATACCCAAAAGATCAAACTAGGTTGTGGAGTAATCAAATTTAGCATATGGAATCAAGGTTTTGAAAGTTAAACTTGACAAGAATGAGCCTAAACATAGCCACTCGAATTAGGGTTTTGACATGAGTCAAACTTAGTCTTCTCATGCAAAATGGACATCCTAGACCAAGCTGCCACATGTCACCCTAGGAGAAAATCCACTTGCACAACACTGATCTTGACTCATGACTCTTCACCATCAAAACCCTTGAACCACTCCACCACTGCATGTTCGGAACCAAGACATTCAACCTGTACTTGCCATACATAGAAATTGGTAATTACAGATGTGCCCAAAAAGCAGTCTTCCTCCAAAAAGCAAAAAGCAAAAAGACAGAAAGACTAATCCTGAAGAGATGGAACATCAGTCTATCCTCTGAAAAAAGCAAAAGGCGAAAAAGCAGGCAAGACCGATCATCTCACATGCAGTCAAAAGCAGTCTCATTGGACTCGCTTTTTTACAAGGATCGAGAATATATAATCGTCTATGACATGCAGGCCCCTGATCTGTGGGTACTGGAAAAAAGCAAACTGCAAAAAATAGCAGATTTCTAGAATCTGATGAAACTGACTCTAGAGGAAGCCCTAATCTATGTCAATGTCTAGATGCATCTGAAATGAGACCAATGTGATGGTATCTCGTTGGATCTTAACCCTTCTGTTGCACAAGTACTATTGGGGCTTAACAGCCCCTAAATTAACCATTATTGCTATGTACATCATAGCAACTCCATTCCTGGGTGAACGACAGATTAGTATGCTGAAGAGTGGTGTAAACGTCTGAATGACACAATACAATTGACTCTTCCTCATGATAGCATTGGAGATTATGTAACAAGAAATAGCATATGTATCAGACCAAAATCAGGTGAGCTTAATGAACATTGAACAGGTATCTATTATAAGATACATGATGTAATCTGTAACAAAAAAAACATCTTGCATTCTTGAACCAAATTTAATCTATATTCCATATTAATATTAAAATGTTGCATTGCAGTTTTAAAGAGGATAGGTAGTGTTGTTCTACTTAAAATCTTTATCTGGAACTATTTTAAGAACTGCTAAACAGAAAAAAACAATTATACAGACAGAAACTTCTAATTAGTAATATGAAAAAGGAAATAGTAATACGCATGGTTTCAAGCATCCTCAGGGGAAAGTGAATAAACACACAGTAAGGAATAGGGAAAAAACCTCTGCAAAATTACGCTGATCTGCACTCAGACGTTTGGTTGATAACTCTTTCAAAGTTCGATGCAGAACCATGTACACCCTGTGTGTGGTAAGGATATCATCTGACTGAAGCTGCTGCAAGAGAATAGAGAAGAGCTCTGGCCTGGAAAAGAGAATTTAAAGATGAGCTTTTGTATGGATGTTGTATTAAAAAACTATAAACACAATTATTTAGACTCGATATAAAGATTCACTGCACTTGTTACTGAGGGAACGTCTAACATAAAGGACTCACTTCAATTACCAACTTCACAGAAGTTTTAGGTTACAAAAACAAGCTTAACTCCCTCTGGTTTGGAAGAAAAATCCAAACTCATTAACATTCAAACTCATGTTTAATGATACCATGATGTGAAGTACCTACATATATGTCATTTAATACAAATTACACAATAACCGGTTCGACACAAAAAATAAACCAATGCAAAATAATTGATGTCAACACCATTTAGTTCACAAGTCGTGTATAAAACTTGCCAAAGGCTCCACATCCAACTAGATATTTCCATATATCCATTGAGTGCCATAAGTATCTTCCTCCATAAAGGAAATTACAAAACAACAATCTAAACTAGAAAAATACAATATAAGGTCATCCAGTTTTAGACTAGCTAGAAGTGCTTGTTTAGCAACCCACCTTTTTTGTATAACATGCCCAATATTTAACTTATTTTTTAGTATCGATGGTAAAGGGGAGCATTTCATTCCAAAAATAATATCAGATTTATAGTTATATTATCTATATTATGAGGTATATTACATACCACCCCTTCTAGAGATGCTTCATTTTCAGAGAATTGAAAATTTGATCTGGTACAATTTCTACTCACTACTTTGCTAGAAATTTACCAGAACTTGCACCTTGATCTGCTCGGAGTTGTCAATTTCCTGCAACAAACATCAAATTGCTCACACTGCTTAGCACAGTCGTCATTCATATACTATTTAAACCTATAAGATCCGTCCAAACTGTCCTTTCCATAAATTTCTTTGACAGGGACCAGAACGTCATTGTATGACCAGTCATAATTGATGTTTTCTCTATGGCCACATATGGGTTTTGTCACCAACTTCTCTAAGCCTGCACACTGTACATGTCTATGCACCGACAGTCTACAGTCTACTCACTTTTGACTTGACCAAAATGGAAGTCAATAGGCCATTCCTCTTCCAACCTATCTGTCGAGTTCACTTCACTACAGTGGTTGATTCCAAATTTTGTGAGACAAAGTAGATGAGTTTAGCCATCCAGACAGACTGTCATGCCATTCACTATCTAATAGGCTCACATTGACATCTAACAGCTTAAAACTAATTTGACTCTCCCATCCCATAATATCATTTTTTCCAATGTTACACAAGGACACACTCCCCAAGGTCAGGGACACACTTCCACAACCCCGGGATGGAGGGCTCTTGGCGAAATGTCTCACCACACACCCCCTTTTTGCAAAACTCCATGGAACGCACGGTGAAACATTTCACCAGTGGGAGGGCAAGTGTCGCAGAAAAATGAGCTTGTGGGCACCCCCTCTTGAAAAGTAGGATGTCTAGATGCTCCCCTGCTGATTCTTTAAAGAAAAAAGTTAAAACATAAAATATACAAAAACTACAGCCATTTAGCAGTGATTTCTTCTATCTAACAGCGTGGAGGTAGGGTAAAATCACTGTTGTTTTTTAATTTCTTAGCAACTTTTTGTTTTTATTTCATGTTTATCATTTCCAGCCTTTAAACTTAGAGACAGAGCCCCCCATGGTAGGGACCCCAACGTCCCCCCATCCCCCATGACATTCCCTAAAATTTGGGGTGTGTCTCCATACATCCCCAAAGTGTGTTTCCTTGCTGTTGCATCCCCACGTGCCAGAAACTTGGTGGAACATAGCTTTTTTCAAAGTTATTCTTCTCCTAAATTTGAGCTTAGGGATATTTAATTTATTAAATTTAAGAAATTAATTGCAAATCAATAATAACTTTAACATATCTTCAACTTTGGTGTGCCTTTTCATGCATAGTGTACCTTCATTTCTATGCCCCCCCCCCCCTTTGCCTTCTGTTCTGCTCCAACATGAGCCAATCCACTTCGGCCTCCCTCGTTCCATGTTACATGCCCACAATTCTTTATGTTTTTTACTGTGATTCATCAAATGCTAATTCTCTGCACTAGATATGAACTTTGAGAGGCCCACACTATGGTTCTGACCTTGACACTTTATAACATAATGAGATGTATCATTAACTCAAGTCCTATTACATTATTAATGTTCCTCAACACTAAAGTACTAAGCTATATAATAATTAATTATCATACGACCATGATACTAAGCTATCACTTTAACCCTTTTTTCTATTTAAATATTTGTCTAATTAATTTTGACAATTACTAACAGAAATCATGATTAATATGAAGGAGAATAAAGTATTTTTCACAGGTGGTCCCATGTTCAATTCCCACGACCCATGATTCCAACCTTCATTTTAGTAAATTAATTATTTAATTTATTATTTGAAATGAAAAAAAATCATTTACAGAATATTAAATGAACAGCTTGGTTCATAAACTGAATATCCAAAATAAATAGGATAACATAAAAGAATGCATACAGATTAAAATAATGTATTGAATTAGAATATGAAACATGAGAAATGATTTAAAATGACCTACGTGATGGTATACATACACATTGATGCGTCACGAGGTGAAAGGTTATGATGAAGGGTTATAACCCTTACTGGTATGTTATTATTATTATTATTATTATTATTATTATATTTTCTATTTATTACATTGCCCCTTCAAGGATGCTTTATCCCCAAAGCATCTTATGGAAAAAATTTCGTCTCTGTTATGGCCTGCAATACTTGTCATAATTTTCCATTCTTGAGGTTGAAGACATGAGATGATATGATCTTCGAAGCATTGAGCAGAATTGTCAAACTGTGAAAGGGTCTACTGACTCTAACCACCCTAATTCGATCTTCTATGGATTTGTGTGACATCGACTTCTGTTTTCAGAACCGAATTGTACCGAATTAATATCCTTTGAAATATAGTTTGAATACTGTCCTTGTCCTAAGCAACGTTGATACATCGATCAGTTAAAGTAATGACACTTGTAATTTGGATGTAGATAAGGTGCCATTGTAGCATGATTTTTCCTTATCGTACTTGTGTTTCCCTGATTCACTTTTGGTATCATGTCCTCTTTACATAAATGTATCGCTTTGTTGATCATTGAATTTCTATTAGTAAGGACACTTGGATTTTCCATCATTTGTATTAGAGATGTAAGGCTTACCCATGTAATAAAGTCACCTTAGTGACTTTATCTTAAAAGATTAGGGTTTTCGTCTTTTTGGGTTTTGGTCTCTCAAGCTCTTTATAAGAGTGAGGACCCTCATTGTAAACCGTCGTTGTAATAGTGAACCGTTCGATAATAATATCGTTCAGTATTTATGATCATGTTCTCAGTATTGTAACCCTACCTAGGGTTTCTTTGGTTCTCGTAATATAGTATTAGAGCAAGATGGTCAGAGGCCGAAGCTTGAAGATCAGAGGATTCGATTATTTGTTTGAAATTGTGGGTCAATTTAGAAGAGCCGCCATTGCAGTTCTGATTTAGCCGCCATTTAGAGGAACTGTCATTTCATGCAGAAGAGAATCCTACCATAGACTGGTCAAGGAAACTGGCATGGGGAACAGAAGTATTGAAGAACGTGAAGCAGTCGTCGTAAGGGATTGAATTTCTCCCCTCGCATATTTTACCCACGTCTCGTTTAGTGCAAGGAATCCCCTTTCAATTCAATTGCCAATAACTTAATTTTATCTTTGCAACGAAATTGTATTTTCCTAATTTCTGGTTTTATTTGAATTTGCAGCAGACCATTTTTTTTCTTCAACGAAGCTTCTGAACTATAAATGGCCAAGGGCTAGTTGCAATGTTGCCATAGTGCGGAGCGAAGCGGGAGCATTTTTAGGAAGTGGAGCATCGAGAGCGTCATTTCAAAAAATCCTCGGGAGCGAAGCATCCCAAAAGCGTCTAATATATATATATATTGCGTTTATATTAAAAAAAACATGCAGAAAGACAAATTAGCTGCAGAATGTATGAAAACATGCATATTCGTACATTGTAACATTAAAATGGCATCCATAGTAGTAAGTAGTAGTACATCAATGATTAATCATTCGAGCATCAACAATCTAGAATCTAGCAATTACAAACTTACAAACCAACATACAAATTTTTAAGCCATATAATAGAAACT
>ML846893.1:17049-27245 GCA_009831015.1 Picea engelmannii
ATGGAACCATAAATTAATGAAAGAACGAAAAATGGTATTTTCAAAAATGTAAATGGTAAAAAATATTCTGAGATTGAAAGAAGCACGAAAAATGACTAAAAATGGTGTTGATAAAAAATAAAAAATAAATAAATAAATAAAACAAATGAAAATAAATGAAAAAACAAGCATTTTAAAAAAAAGTGGAAATATTATGTATGAGAAAATTTTAAATATCAAAAAACCACCTAAAAATGGAAGGGGAGTGCTATCGGTAGCACCATTTTTAAAAACGGGGTAAAAAACTTGAGCCCCCAAAAAACGAGCTATGTTTTCATTGTCTTGATTAGGGATGAATTCAATATGGCACTCCTTAGTTGAGACTAGTCACCACTCCCTTTCTATCTTCCCTAAGGGGTTATATTTGGCGGTTGCATCATGTAGCCTATAGCTATAAGGTCACCTTCATTTCCATGAAATTTCCTTCCTCTCAACTCTCTCCTCCTACCTTCGATGGTGCTTAATTAACGTTGTTTCCTTATGTTCATTTTCCATCCCCATGCTAACATTTTCACCCCATGCCTTCAACAATTCCTTTCTAGAATCAATGACAGATGCCCTCACTAATGTCACCTTATGGATAATTTGTACGTCATGATGACCATAGCTAGATCTAGTTGAATACCAGTGAACATGTAATATGACTACTTTTCATTATTTTTGAACCATCAACATAGGATTATCAATGGTTAGCTATCAACATGTTTGTTGGGCTCGATATATGATCATTTTTATGATGTTTATTAGATACTTTTGTCAAATGTATATATGCGTTTTCATGTTTTGGAGAATTTTTTGAAGGGATTTTGTGCCAAAACGCTATGATCCACACCAAGTATGCATAATTCGTGTTTTATGATGATCTTGAGTATGATTTAGTACATTTTTATGTTTCCAGAGATCTAATTCACATTTTTTGGTGTTACAGGGAAAAATCCCAGCATGTTTTTGCTTCCGGCACTTAGTTTAGCACTCCATCCAATACTCAATCCAGTACCCGGTGCGACACTCCGACTTGCACAAAAACGATGGGTAATTTGGCGGTTGTAGTATTGGCGACCAGTGATGGGTGACTCAGGAACATGGGTTTTTCTCGTGCTTGCCCCCTCCAGCTACTGAACTCTTGACAATTTAGTTTGGGTTTTTAAGTAGGGCGATTATTGGTTCATTCCATTTCGGCAGTTAGGGCACCATTAATGTAATTTACCATTTTTAGAAGAGGTTCGACCCTCCAATGGTTGACCTCTCAGTATGTAAAGCCTATAAATACCACCATGGTGGTGATACAATAGTTAATCAGTAGAAGAAGTAGTGTGTTAGAGACAAATACGTTTTTCCTCTGTTTTTTCCATTTTCCATTGCTAGAATTATATAAAACTGCATTTTTGAGTTTTAATGGTGAAATCAATTCGCTGAGTTTGTGGTGTGCCTTTGAGAAGTGACCACGACTTGTTGGGGGGGGCACTGGCAGTCTGGTAACTGTTCTATGTGTTATTTATGAATTTCATAGCTTAGATGTCTTTTATTTTATTTCTTGTAGATGAAATTGCTAGTTTGTTTCTTTGTCATATAATTTGTTGTTATAGTTTAATTGTTTAGTTCTTTTTGCAGGTTATTATGAAGGCTTTTGTTAATATGCACTAACTTGTAGTTAGGAGGAACAAGTTTGCAAACTTATGCACTAACCCCATGTGCGATTAAATATTAGATTGTATTTTATTTATGCTTTTAAAATCATGTTTAAAACAGAGTTTGAAACAAAGTAGGACAAAATTTTAGTTTATGTTTTCTTTAACGAGACTTCGGTGGATGGATAGGGTTAGCTTCAGTTTTTATTCGTAGATTGCCTATTCAATTATCATTTAGATTTTTCTTAACTAGTTGTTGATTAATTTATTCATTAGTTTACTTGTTATATACTAGAATCATGTTTAAATTTCTATTTATAAGCATTTTCCTTTTTGCAATTTGAATTGTTGAAATAGGTCTAGCTTAGTTTTACTTTATGCAATTTATTTCCTAGATTTAGGTTGCAATTCCAGTTTTTAGTTAATGATTGAATGTAGTTATGAGTTTTTCTTACATAGCATAGAGTACAATTATAATCTTGTTATATTGTTGATGGTTAATGCATGAGTAATAATCACATGAATTTGCAGGGTAATTAACGTTGTTTCTGTAATGGCTAAGTTCTCACTGGATTACTTAATCCACACCTTTGACTTTGTTATTGAAATCAATATCGAGTTTATACCTCTTGAATTGTCTTTCATTGTCAAGTACCATCGTGATATTATAAGACACCGGAGACATTCACACAATCATCAACATTATATTTGAGTTTTCATAGGTTAAAAGATAGTTTCTTGCTTTCATAGATTAGAAGATAGTTTTATTGTTGTCGTAGGATAGATAGTCTTTTGCTTTGGTAGATTAAATAATAGTTTTGTTTATCATAGATTAAAGGTTAGTTGTTAGTTCTTCTTTCTTTCAATTAAGTAGATTTCCTTTTGTAAATTAGAAATAGTTGTATTAAGAATAGAGTTCACTTGTCTTTTGGTTTAGTTAATTGCTTATTGAGTAGTTTTACTTAGTTTACTTGATGTAGAAGTTATCCTAGGTTAGTTAGTTGTTTACTTGCTTTAATAGGTTAATTTCTTACTTGTCTATTCTTTCTTTGATAGTATAGTTGCTTGTTCATTTACTTACTTTCACAGAATAGTTTTTTATTGAATTTAGGTAGGCTAGTTAAAGTAGTTTGTTTTTGCTATTTGTTTATTGTTATGCTTAAATAGTTGATTTTGCTCATTGTTATAATTGAACTAGTTTGCTTCAAGTAGGGTTTTCACTTGTTTTCCTAGAACTATCCATCGATCCTTGGTTCAAATGTACTTAGGTTACATAGTTTAAAGTTGCTTAGTAGGGTTTGATCATTAGATAGCTTTGCTTGAATAGATTAACCCTTAGATAGCCACTTCCTTAGTTAGACTATACTACTACCAGCCCTTCTACCTTGGCATATATTTTTCTACAACTCTAAGTTTACTTACCCCGGGTTGACAATTTAATTGAGGGTTTTTAGTGTGTTTTTAGTGCATATAGAACACCCATCATTTTTGGCGCAGTTGTCGGGGAGTTGTCTCAAGGTATGAAATAGTTAGGAGATAGATCATTTATATACCTTAGCATTAGATTGGTGGTGGGGGGACTTTAAGACGAGAGGTAAGAACCTGCACATCTGCTATTGTAGGCTCCCCCAAACCCAATGGTATTTTTTTTTTTTTTTTTTTTTTAATAAATAGACCTAGAGACCCAAAAGGTAGATACATTAAATCTAAATCATATCTTTCAACTAAGGTTCCTTCTGACCTTTTTGGGGGAAAGAACGTTCCACTCATAAGTTCTGTAGATCGATACCGAAAAATAGGAGCTAGCTCAACCCAAAGAGATAAAGTAGTCTCTGAAGAGACGGAGACAGGGATCACTATAGAACATAAAATTGAAGCATCAATAATAGTGGATAGGAGGCAAGACCACTCAATCCTTATGCAGAACCAAACAATACAACATATGTTTTCTTACCACCATCAGGAGATCCTAACTTTGTGGACATCATCTTTGTATGAACCAAGTTTTATCAAATGGCAAGATGAATTCAGAAGAAACCATTAGCCTGAGGGAACTTTCTCAAATCCTAGCAACAATCGAGATTTCTTCTTTTCAGGAAGAACGCATCTTGACAATAGCCAAGGACTTATCTAACTCTCCGAAAATATTAGAAGAATCAAGGTCCTATGAGCTAAAAAATGATTTTCCTTGCCAAAATGTGAAGGAAGTTGAAAAATTATGGACAACATCCAGTGGAGAGAAATCATTAAGACCTAAGATTGAGGAGTTCTCAACATCCACCTCATCATATCCTTTATGTACTTCAGAAATAAATCATCAAGAAGAAGAGGATCTGCATAGCATGATGAAGGAGAGAATAGAAATTACTGTTGATGAACATCAAGATTACATTGAAATTTGGTTTCAAGAGGTCATCAGGCCACAATACTATTCTCTTCTTCAACACCTTTTGATGCCAAAACAAGTAGGTTGGTTGGTTCTTCATATCCAGGTAATCATTGTGGCAACTCCTTCATATATGGATATGAGTACGTTTCTTATCTTACTCTTCACATGGTTACATTGGAAGAGTTCTTACACTTGAATAAAGATTCTCCCTTTCTTTTTAGGTAGGGTAGGATAGTAAATAAAATATGCATGTTGTTAGTTTATCTTAAAGTCTAATTCAACCTCTTTATACATTTTATTTTAATGAAAGAACTATGAGATACATGTTCCTATGACTTGATCTCATTGATCTCAATAGTTTATTATATTTTAGAGTGTGGTTTTTGCAAATAGTTTTAGAGATCTCTGTAGGTATTTATATCACCAAGGGTAGACAATTTCAAGGAGATATAAAAGAATAATTTTTCTTCAAAACATTGTTATACTTGAACCTTATTGTCTGCTAAACATCAAATGAATAATGACTTGTTGTAGTTAGCCATGTTTTTGCAAAATATTTTCATCTTCTTTTTCTCAAGGCATCTTAAGAAGCAACTGCTCTTGAACCTTCGCCACTATATAAGGAAGTGACACTGTAACCATCAATCTTAGAGGCCTCTTGTACAGTTTCTCCAAAAAACCTGAGTAAGTGAGTAAAGTATCTTTATTAAAGAGTAACAAGGAGGTCTGATTAGAGGCTAGTCATGGAAACATCACAATAACTTACAAAAGAAGAAAGTGATTTGAGCCTAGAGATACCTTTATGTTTTTTCTCAATGGTACCATCCACTACACACTAAATAGCTTGATTATATCATATCTTTAGATAGGGCACATCCGCTTAAGTACCCCTTACATCAGGACAATCACTAAGGAATATATATAACGGAAATTCATTCTCCAACATAAATACCATCCCAATAAAAAGAAATAAAAATTTGTTTTCAGAGTTGTACCCCCATCTTCTTGCATAAAACAATCTTATACTAAAATCTTAAAAGATGGAGGGCCAGTATCTGAGGGTGTAAGAGGTTAACCCGTCGGGATACTGAACAGGCCTGCTAGCAGCGAGTACCGGCCTGTGGCATGACTAGGTAAACCCATCTGAGTACTGAATAGGCTTGCTGGCAGTGAGGCATTCTACCTAGCTAGGATGATAATCTGACAACAAGATAAATAATAAATTTAAACTTGTCTTGATGTACAACATTACTTGTAGACAAAGATGACACGAAGTATGTATGGTTAAGCTAAGGTTAATGAACTCCATAAATTTTCCATTGGGAACTAAATTTGAGACTATATTGAAACTCTCTCGCCTACCTCTTCTTATCTATATATAGGATCTCTTATCCTATAGGTGGGACCATATTCTAATCGTCTCATTAGACCAATCTGTGAAATTTATCTCTACACTTAACAAGCTGTAAATCTTCAGCAATTGGGAGAACTGACTGGTTTCCTATATTTTTTATTGTGAGGTGTCACAATACTTAGGTGTGGGGTAGGGGTTCATGAGTTGACAAATGATAACATTTCCTAGAAGAAGTTAATCTTTGTAAAAAATTATGTGTATTGTTTTCATGATATAGGCTATTACATCAACAGTCATTTTATTTTTGAAATGCTAATTCCATGTGTGTTATAAATTGTTGTACATCTCCTTAACAGATAACTTAATTGGTTTATTATCATTATAGACTATTCATTACAAATTTATGATTGCATGCCTTATAAAATGTGAGATAGAGGAATGGATTGTATGAGCACGATGGAAAAACAAATAATAATGAAACACTCTTATCTTTCCTCTTCTCCTATTTACTGTATTCGTGGTCTCTGAGGAATCAATTTCCTTAGCCACAAAGCTCCTAAGAGTTGGAGACCTCTAGTTTACACACCACCAATTGCCAAGATCAAGCTATAAAAGGGTTTTCAAACCCGATTTTCAGAACATCTCTGGAGCTAAGGGATACTGCAAAGAGTGGATAAAAGAGGAGCTAATCTGACCCCCCTCTCAAAACAGTAAAGACCTATTGCTAATTCATGGCACAAGGACATGCCATATATTCGGTCTGGGGGGAGTTCCCTGAGCTAAAAAACGTTAAGCACTGCCCATTTGTATAGAAAAACCCATGAGAAGAGGAAGTAGGATTTCTGTCAAAATTCTATCATATTATATTTTTACAATGTCTTGGGATATTATATCAACAGTTGTTTTTATTGGTATGCTAAATTATATACTGCTGACATCATTGTGTGTTTTATAAGCTTATTGTGTATTTTTATGTTTATGTTATATAAGACTTTGTATACTTAACTAGTTCTTTGTGACAATTATAGATCAATAACACATTGTTAAACTCACTACAGATTTTTGTTACACACCTATGAACAGAGGAACAAGGTTAAGTGGCTCTGTATTAGGCTAGGTATTTATCTCAGTATGGATTTGATTTGGAGTTTTCTGGATGAGAATCTAGGTCTAGGGAGCTAGGCCAGGGTTTCCAAAAGATGAGTTGCAAAGATAGAATGGGGCAAGGTAGGTATACTTAGTAGCATTTAGGATTTGTCATTGCGTATAGGGTATATGCACCGATTTCAACATGGGAATGAGATAATGAATCCATTCATAAGAAGAAGGTGTAAAATAACATGACAGTTTCATCCAAAATAGTGCAAATAACTTTGAAACAATCATAGGAAAGCATGGAGGTGGCAGCAAATTGTAGCAGAAGAGAAACAAGTTTTGGAGGAATTCCTTGATGAGTTATTTAATGAAAAAGTTATGAATGGAAATATGAATATGTACTCTACACTCTGGAGTCACTAATCCAATCAAAAATCTACATATAACCCCTTCACAATTGATTTGAAAACAAATTGTCCAAAAGCACAACAACTATGACAGAAGCACAACATAAAACTAGGGGTCAAATATGGGGATATAAATTTTTAACCATAACACATTTTACAAAACTATGAGAGGTTTTTGTATATAAGGTTGTTATTAAGATAAACCTCTCTCAGTTTTTTGAAATTCATTCCCATGTTATTGGAATATGTACCACACAATAATGACTAAAACAGGAAATTAAATTGGAGAATTTGATTTTCTGAGATGGGCCTCCAAGAAAGTTGAATATATCCCACTCTATGATACCTGTGTAAATAATGGAGGGTATTATTATTTGGTATTTCCTTATAAAAAAACTCCTTTGGTTTTCCAAAATTCATCTTTATTTGGTCAAAAACCTGTTTTGAAAATAATGACTAAAACAGAAATTTAAATTGGAAAATTTTATTTTCTGAAATAGGTCTCCAAGAAAGTTGAATATCTTCCAATATATGATACATGTGTAAACACTGAAAGAGGTTATTATGATTTGTTATGTCATTAGAAATAACCTCCTTTGGTTTCCAAAAATTCATCTTTATGTGGTCAAAAACACCCTTTTAAAATGATGACCAAAAACAGAGTCAAAAGCGCAACATCGTCTTGTAGAACACTTTTTGTGACTTTTCCTGATCCATTTTCTGATGTAGTAGTTCCTGGCCATGTGTCTCTAAATATTAATGTCCATATTGGCCTTTTTTAGGAGCATATTCAGGTGTTCATTGACTCTTCCAAGACAATACTCTCTATCCTTTTCAAATCTTGCTGCAATGGTGCCTTCAATGTCTTGTTGACATAGTGAAGGTAGATACTCTGTTTTTTAAGCTTTCCTTTTTTGATTGTTAGCCCACTTTCAGTTCAATAAACAATTGAATTTTCCCTTATAATTTTTAAAGAGCTTGGATAATATGTCCTCTCAAGTGAGGAAGAATGTAACCAACCCCCACAACAATGATCTAAAAACGAAGAAGACTTGTATTCTTGAAAATATTTGCAAGTTATATTTTATATGTTAAAATGAAAATGGATCAACTTTGAAACACAATTTTAATAGTATTTACTCATTCAATATGCATATAAACAGCAACAAAAATAGTGAACATATAACATATAACACAACAAATGATAAAGGAGTTCACCCCTCGCTTGGGCTACATCTCCTGGTCCAGCTTCCAATGGATCATTTGTATTATTTTCTCAAAGTGCTCAAAAATGTTCTTTACAATGCTCAAAATTCCAAATAGATTGCTCCAATGGCTTCAGAATGTCCAAAAACCCCAAGCTGGGATTTTTCGGCTCCTCGGTTGGCCAAAAATTGAAGAAGATAGGCTTCCTGGAAGACCCCCCTTCAAGCTTGATGTCTCTGCATCTACAAAATGCACCCTTGTTGGCTCAACCTAGCCCACATGCATATTTAAGCATAAAAAATTAGCATTGAATGCAATCGCGTGAACCGTGCAAACTGTAGGACAGTTATGGGCACACCTAGCCCCTACCCGTCAAGGGCAAGGTCATATGACCCATGCAACCGCTCGCTAGTATAAACATAGGCTCCCGTTCCACAACCCAATGGTCAAAGGAAAAATGGAGGGTTGTTTGTGTAACCGTTGGAACAAAACATAACTGTGCACGCGCCCGAATGATATATCATTGGGTCATATGTAATACAATGTGCAACCAAGGGCTGGGGCTAAGCCCCAGTCCGGTCGCGCCCCAAACTATACACATATGCAAACATTTAAATATATTTTTCCATATATATTACAAGGAACAACCAGTGTCGCACCGGTTGGCGGCTCTTGCCAAGTCTCTCTCCCCCGCCCGGAGGTCTTGGGGTCGACTCCGACCAATGACATAATTTTAAACCAATAGATATATGACACGTGGTAGTCATTGATTGGGCCACGTATCGTCATCCCGTTCGCTGCAAACATGCCATGTCACATGCCAAATATACGAATAATTGTCTTCCCCATGTCATACGGCTTTCCACGTGTCATACAGCATGCCACGTCAGCGTCCGTACGGACTATACAGTCAGCACCCCCTTTTTTTTTTGTCATTTTGAACAGAACGTAATATCTCTCGCTCTTGACGTCCTTTTGAACCCAAACGAGTTGTGTTGGGTTCGTAACGACGAGGCCTATGCTCTCGTTCGATTTGAAGCGATTTCGAACACTTTGAATTTTTGAGCAAAATTTGATCCCCTGGATCACACCTCCCCATTAGAAAGCTTTTGGACCTCCAAAAGACTATTTTCAGTCTATCTGAAGATGAGGGTATAGCTCCCTCACCTTTCCAACCTCAATCCACTTGGCTTTGCTTGGATTTGTACCTTTAAGACCAACTCGAAGATACTCCACATTTCCTCATTTTGAAGTTCGCATTCTCATGTCAAGGATGGTGTCTTCATGTAGTTTTGTAAGATATTCTTGGGAAAAATCATCTATAGAAGGAATCTGAACATGCTCTCCTTGATCATCAATCAAAGGAGGCTCATACAATTTCAAATTCTCAACATTAAAAACTGCATACATTTGCATATAAGGAGGCAAATCTAAACGAAAGGCATTGTTACCAATCTTATCGATAATCTTGAAAGGACCATATCGAATCGGTTTCAATTTTTTACCTTCTCCTTTAATCCTCTCCTTACTGATGTAAAGCCAAACTTCATCTCCAACTTGGAAACTGTGATCAACACGATGCTTGTCATGTCTCGTCTTGTACTTGGCTTGACTCTTTTCCAATTGCTCTTGCAACATTTGATGTATTGATTGAATTTGTTCAATGAACTTTTCTGCCCTATCAATGTCATATTGACCATCAACAACAATATCCTTCTCAAAGATAAAATCTAAACGAGATTTGGGCAAATAGCCAAAATATGCTTCAAATGGCGACATTTGAGTTGAAGAGTGCTTAGCTCGATTGTAAGCATGTTGAATGTAGTGTAAATGCTCATCCCAAAGTTTAGTATGCTTGTTGCAATAAGCACGAAGAAGATGCACCACTGTTCGATTTACCACTTCTGTTTGACCATCTATTTGTGGATGAAAAGATGTGCTCTTTTTCAGTTTGGTGTCCATGAGTGCCCATAAACTCGACCAAAAACTTCCAACAAATCGAGAATCCCGATCAGAAATAATGGATTTAGGAAATCCAAAATGCACCCAAACATTTTGAAAAAACATTTGTGCCATTT
>ML846894.1:9341-35199 GCA_009831015.1 Picea engelmannii
ATCTTGTACTTGAACATTTAAGTGGGGTAAAAGGAGGTTGCCCCCTCGAAGAGGCTTATTATCTGAAATTATCTCTTTTTCAAGGCGTTGAGTACTTTTCCTGAGGTTTTTCTATGCTATCTTGATGTTTGGTTCTTAACACATAGAATTTCAGATTTATATGGAAGAGAGAGACGTCTTTCCAGACTAACAGATAGGTACCATGGGTTGAGAAGGCTAGATATAAACTTCAGAGGCTTCGAGGAGACATGAAATCTTATAGGAATATTCCCTTGCTTCAGTAGACTTTGCTACAATGACCGAGGAGGAAGCGAGTCAGAAGGAACGAGATATATATATTTTCCTTGGTTATGAGACTAGAAGGGTAGTCAGTGGTGTCTTCCAAGTTTATCTACAAGATCAAGCAAGTTGCAGATAAATAGCATAGAGATGTACAAAGCTTGATTTGTGTCCAGAGGATTCTCCCAGTAAGAGGGAGAAGAATATGACGAGACACTTTCTCCAGTATATTTCTACTGACAAACAGGTAGCAGATATGTTGACCAAGCCTCTGTTAGGGACAAGCTTGGAGTGGTCCAATTTTTTTTCTCCAATAGTGAGAATTAATGTATTCCCCAGTAGCGGGAAGTGATGTGATCCCCAGTAGTGGGAGCTACTCCAGTGCAGGTTGGTACTCCAATGCAGGCTGGTATGCTACCCCAACGTAGGTTGGTACTCCAATGCAGGCTGGTATGCTACCCTAACGAAGGATGGTATGCTACCCCAACGTAGGCTGGTATGCTACCCCAACGCAAGTTGGTACTCCAACACAGGTTGGTATGCTACCCCAACACATGTTGGTACTCCAACGCATGATAGTATGATACCCCAGTGCAGGTTGGTACTCCAATGCAGGCTGGTATGTTATCCCAACATAGGTTGGTATGCTACTCCAACACAGGCTAGTATGTTACTCTAGCACATGTTGGTATGCCACTCCAACGCATGCTGGTATATTACCCTAGGGTAGGTTGGTATGCTACTCCAACAAAGGATGGTACGCTACTCCAGTGAAAGTGCATAACATCTTATGATGGATAATGTACAACTATGATGGTGATACTTGCTACATGATCTGTTTGATCATATAGCCTGTGTGGCTATGGTTATGCTATCTGTAGATTGGTCTAAAAGACTATGTGAGCCTTACCCATTCCATGTGAGCCTTACCCATGCAAGTCTGAGAGAGTAGTGCAACTGTAACTATTGCAGTGGTGTATGGTACTTGTTATGTGGATATGGAGACTCTCTCTCTTGTGCGCTACCCTTGGAGAAGGAGAGCTCTACTTGTCTTGAGTTATTGTTGTAGTTAGCAACTAGGGTTTATCTGTTGATTCTGGAGTAGGCTTGCCAGAATTATTCTAAAGGTTAGTGTGCTCGGGGGTGGCATATGTGAATGCCTATGGTTGGGTGACAATGATGTTAAACGAGCACACCGAAATTTCAACAAAGTAAAAGTTGGATATTATGTTGTACACTAATTTAGATGTCGCAATGACCAATTAAATGCAATTAAAAAAGTGCACATTAATGTAGATGCTAATAATAAAGTTAATGCAACTGATTATTTGGACATATTGAGGGACATAATTGTAAACAAAGATATAAAATTAGATGTCTTATTAGACGTTGATAGAGATGTAAGTTTGGTCACCATAAATTATGCCATTAATTCCCTTAGTTGTATTTCTAGTAACATAATTGTAAACAAAGATTTAACATTAGATGTCTTATTGGACATTAATAGAGATGTAAGTTTGGTCACCATAAATTATTCCATTAATACCCTTAGTTGTATTCTTAGTAAAGTTTACATTGTGAATTTTGGCAAACGAATAATATTTCAAAAAACATGTATGGTTTGTTTGAATTAATGTTTTAATTTTGGTTATTATTCTTTGATTTTATTATAGTGATGGAACATTGTCATTAATGCCCTTAGTTATATTCCTAGTAAAGTTTACATTGCAAATTTTAGCAAAAGAATAGTATATGTATGGTTTGTTTGAATTAATGTTTTAATTTTAGTCATTATTCTTTGATTTTATTATAGTGATGGAACATTTGTAACACTCCTATATAGGATTAGATAATCTTTGGAAGAGCTTTAGAGGAAGTTTAATGCTTTTTCATACTTTGATATTATGATAATGGATAAAAATATATAATCTATACACACAATGCAAAATCAAATGGTATGATAGTTTGGAATTGTTGCATACCATGTATACAAGTTAATGTGTATACATGGTTAGTGAACATGGTTTCTATTGGGAAACTCTTAACAATATATTGAACCTAAATTTAAGTTCTCAATTTAGCTACTTTGACTAAATGAATTTTAGAAAGTACAAATTAAGCATATGGACTCTTTTTTTGGCTTGGTTTCTAATTTACCAATGCCTTCTAAGTCCTTTATTGGCCAATGTTGATATCACTCTTCTTGATGCTTTTTGTGCTATAGAGGAATTAGTTATGTGTATGTTTTTGTCTTATGGAAAGGATAAGGACTTTTAGAGATGTGGCTCTAATCTATGTAGTACAAAATGATTTGCATCTAATTATTTAGAATGATACACTATTAGATGATAATTCAAGTGGGTATTTAGTTTTCGTCATCCATAATAACAAATTGAAATTAAAACTCGTTATATGTTATGGAAACAACTTAACCATTCTACACATAATTACATATTTACATCTAAAATTATTTATTTAACAAAGTGATTCTCCATTTTTTCCATATACCTATCATATCAAACTAGGCTTAAAAGGTGGCACAAGAGCTCAACGATCTATATAGTCTAATCAACCAATAGGGAAATTCTTCATGCATTATACATTGTGTCTCACCTAAGGACAAGTTGGTTAAAGGGCACCTATAGAAAAAGTTATCATATCATGACTCATGGGTAGGGGTCATGACAGGGTTCATGATAGGCTAAGGGTCAAAACAATTTAGTAAAAGGATGACATAGATTGTTTCCCATATCAAATAATATCCAACTACAATATTACAATTCTAATTTTGAGTAGTCTAAGAAAATAAACAACGTCACATTAGGATGCTTCATAAATCCACAATGTTCATTATCAAAATCCATAACTAGCCTATGGATAAGTAGTTGACATGCATTAATTCCTTAACTCAGATTGTTGTTTTAAAAAATAGTAGGAACCTCTTCATTGATTGTAAAATGACTAGGACCTCCTTATATAATTTAGAGATATCAATGAGAAAATCCAAAGGTATGGAAGCATATATTACAACTCTTCAAGAAAAGGCCTTACGAAACTATGAGTACAAAATTATCAATAAGATTTGGGAGATAACTTACCCAATTTATAATATCAAACACATAGACAAAGAGAAATCATAGAATTTTAGAGAGAAATTTTAGTAGTGTAAATATGGATGAAGAAACCTCATGGTCAATCAAGACTATGGAATGTCTTGAAGGAATCTTCAAAGTTTTCATAGAGATAAAAGAAAATATTAAAGCACAACCTAGGAAAAATAAACTTTGTTCTCAGAAAATGAAGGAACCTTAAAATCCTAAGAAGGGTGAATGAATGGAACCCCTTAGACATTCTTTTAAAAACTCATCGTCAATGTCTCCTCGAAAGGAAATATAGGTCATACAAGGGTTGGAGGATTACCAAAAGATCTTGTAGAAAACATTATCTTAGTGTATGCTTGCTCACTGGGTAGGGATACAACCAATTATGTAAAGGTAGTGAATGCATTGGAGGGATACAACTTTCCCTTGAGAAAGGAATAACACCTTACATATATAGGGAGACTCAAGTTTTTATTTTTATTTTTTTAATTGACTTAATGTTGCATATGAATCCCATCAAACTCAACCAACTCATAATCCAAACTCTATGCCTACCATGGTTTGAACTTGAGCCATTAACATCTTGACACAGTCTCATCTCAATCACTTTACCGCAACCTCGATGAATGACTCCAAGATAATTACAACTGTATTAGCATGAATATATAAGCATAATAAGGGAACTAGAGATTAACCTTCAATGTGAATGAATCTTGAGGGATTTAAATAGACAAATATAAAAAAAACATCACACTAGCCTTATTAAATAGTGGATTTTACAAAGAACCACTGCACTAAAGCCATAACAAAACAAGGTCAATGAAGAGTGTGAGCATTGGCCACATTGATGGAGGAGACCAAACATATGTTATATGGCTACAAAATGAGGACAATTGGAAGAATGTCAATGCCATTGGATGCCATAATGAAAGCATCAAGGGAATTATGTGGAGGGAAGATGAAGACTAATGGGAAGTAATAAAAATCATAGAAACTCAAAGGAGGATCATAGTGGGATCATAGACTGATAAAGATGAATGATATATTCATATTCAAACTTTCTTCTTGGAGTTCAACGATCTCAATCTTGAAGAGAACTTCCACAATTGCTTGGGATGGTAAGGGTTTTTCAAGTAGAGTTGAGTGCTCTAAACTATTGTCTCATAGTATCTATTTTGCATATTGTTTGGTAATAATCTAAACCAAGTTGAATTGGAGTTTTATTCCATCTACTTCAAACTTGGTTTACAAGACTTGACAATTTAAGTGAGATGATCATGCAAAGAGAATCAAGGAAATCCAACAAATCAACAAGGAGCTAGATGGAAACGCCCCAGGTAAGGATGGTATGGGAGAGAAAAAGAGATCAAAGAAAAGGTTGCAAAGTGGAGCCCTTACAAAGCGTATGAAAGGTTTATCGAGATTTACGAATGAACTCAAGTCAAATATTTGTAAAGGTTTTATAGGTGTCTATGGAAAATTCCATACTTTTGTCATCAAACTATTTCAAGCCTGCAATATACAAGGCTATATATTTACACAAAGCTATTGTAAATCAAGACCATGTAGACAATATGATTTCCAATTGTTGGATTACTAAGAAGGGGGTGAATCAATAATGAGCAGTAACAATACTTTTAACCATAGTTTATTCTTCAACAATATTCAACAATTTATCATTAGCATTCAATATATCATCAATAGTATAATCATAAACAACATCACATCACAATAGATACACAGTACACCAAAATTTACGTGGAAACCTAAATGGGAGAAAACCATAGAATGATTTTCTTATATATATATAAAATACATTCATTGAAAAAACCAACTTCTGATTCTCCAGCTGCAACTGGAAGGAGGCTCCAACCCCTTAGTTTCTCAGGATACAACCTGAAGGAAGCTCCAACTCCCCAATTCTCTAGCTCCAACCAGAAGGAGGCTACAACCCCCTATGTTCTCCGGATACAACCGAAAGGTGGCTACAACCACCTATCTTTGCCCCATCAAACCGCCCAGTAATAAAAATGTAGACCAACTGTCACTATCACAAAAATCAACCACTATCACTGCCACTGTCATTGCCACTCTGTCTTTGTCACTGTTTTTGTCACTATCACAACTCTGTCACTGTCACTATCACAACTCTGTCACTGTCTCATCAACCTGTATCTACTCATCAACCAACTAAACCTGTACCATACCTTGCATCAAGTGTATACCAATATACATACTATCACATGCATCAATCATGAACCAAAAGATACATCAACAATGAATAGTGAATCATGAACTAGAGCATCAACCATGTACAACCCGTGCCATATACCATATCATCAACTATATGCATATCTGAACCATATCATCAATAAATTATCTCAAATAACCAATGCATATACCTCATGCATATGCCACCATACAACATGAATATGCCTCAACCATGTACAATCAACTAAAAGATATGAACTATAAGAACCATGCCATATGTTGAACCAAACATAAGAGTGCTTCTCACTTAGCCAAACAACCAAGATATACCATATCCAAATACCAAACCAACCATACCAAGTATGCCTCAAGCATACACCATATCATGACAAGAAGTAACCATCCAAACAAGTATATAACCATACCAATACCTCTGAAGCTGACTTGAAACAATAATATGCTGACCTATAGATTTCCTTCATACCTTTAGGGACCTGGTACCAACATCTACTCAAACCTTCAATAGCTTTTCACATATATGCAACCTTCTCTTCTACAACTCGTGGATATCCACACTTTACTTCACTCCAACCCATGTACATCCGCACCCTTCTGACCTGCAATTTGCAGATACCTCAGAAACTAGGGTTTGTTGCAACCCCAAGACTTTCTCCTTCAACCTTCCTTTGCTACCTCAGAAAAATGCCATCACAACCTTAGAAAAAGATCACTAGTTCACAAGATAGATAATTAATGAATGTGTGTGTGAGTGTATTTGTGAATGATTCTTTGAGGTGCTTATATACTTGTGCTAGGTAACTCCTCTCCTTAATTTAGGGCTTCTAGGGTTTTCTTGTTATAACAAATTTACCCCTTTTACCAAGACTTATAACAAACTAGGGGCTTCTTGTCCACTCTTTGAAGCTTCCAAATTTACAAGGCCATATCTCCTTAACCGTGATGAACCACATGGCATTCCACATATCACCGAAGATGACACGATGAATATTATCCATCTATGAGGGTATTTCTTGCATTCACAATGTCCTTTCTATCCATATTATTCATTCAACTTTGAGTACCAAAACCACACTGTAGGGGATACCATAATTCTTCAAGGGTTGACAACAATATCTAATATCACTCTTCAAGGGTTGACATCAATGAAAACCGACTGTCCAAACCAACTTTCCAACAATACCCCCCTTTGGCATTGATGGAGACACTCAGGCATGACAAGCCTTATCCTCATGCTCCCCATGTGACCATCACTCCCCCGGTTTTCGTGCTTCTTTCTCTCCATCTCCATGCCTTGTTCTTTATCTCTCCCCCTTTGAAATCAATGGAAAAGGGCAATCTTTCTCTTAGGGATGGTCCCCCTATCTATAGGCCTCTGCTAACTCTATTGACCTTTCTCTTCATGGTGCTTCTTCATGTAACTCTCTGATGTATATGAAAAGCATTCAAAAGGATACTTTACTTGAACTCTTCAAGATTTCTTTTTCTCTCCCCTTATCTTGTTAAGTTTGATTCCGTGTGGATCACTGTGGGGAAAAAAATGTTCCAAGTTTTTGTCGTAGATACTCAAAAGGTTCCTTTGCAAGCAGTTTGGTGAAGATATCTGCAATCTTCTCTTTTGTCCTGACATACTCTAGCTCAATGTTCTTCTCTATAGCTTGTTCCTATAAGAAGTGATACTTTATTGGAATGTGCTTCATCTTAGAGTGCATCACTGGATTCTTTGAAATACTGATGGCGTTGGAGTTGTCACCAAGTATTGAGATGGGCTCATCATACTTTACTTGCATATCTTGCAAAGTCTTCTTCATCCAAAGAACATGAGTACAACATGTCGTTGCTGCAATGTATTATGCCTCTGTTGTGGACAAAGATACCATTGACTATTTCTTGCTTAAAAATGATACCAGGCACTCACCCAAGTAGAAAGATGCTCCACTTTTACTTCTTCTATCATCAATGCAACCTGCCCAATATGCATTTGTGTAGGCAACAAGAGATAAATCCTTCCCTTTTGGATACCATAAACCAAACTCTTCTGTAACTTTGAGATATATGAATATCATGTTTACTGCCAAAACATGTGATTCCTTTAGTGTTTCCTGAAACCTTGCAATCTTTCCAACTACCTGCATCATGTCCGGTCTAGAAGCTGTCACATAAAGTAAGCTACCAATCATTGATTTGTACTGTCTCTGATCTACATACTTGGAATCATCATCCTTACTTAACTTGCAACTTGTCTGCATAGGAGTACTGACTAATTTGCAATTTGTCATTCCAAACTTATTCACATTTCTCTGATATACTTTTCCTGAGAGATGAAGATACCTTTGTTGCTCTAACATATTTGTAGTCCCAAAAAGAAGGTTAAATCACCAAGCAAATACATCTCAAACTCGTGCTACATGTCTTTGGAAAACTTCTGACTCATCCTGTCATCGTCACTTCCGAAGATAATGTCATTTACATAGAATTCAATAATCAATATACTATCTCGATCCACCTTTATGTAGAGATTGTTGTCTACATTTCCTTTTCTGAACCCTTATTGTTGTAAGTATTTGTCTAGTCTCGAATACCATTCTCTGGGGGCTTGTTTGAGACCATATAAATCCTTCTTCAATATGAAAACATAACTTTCCTTCTCTGATAACCAAAATCCTTCTAGCTACTCAATGTAGAATTCTTCTTCTAGATCTTCGTTTAGGAATGTTGATTTCATTGCATCCATCTGATACACTTTAATATTCTTGAAGCATTCACAAGCTAGTATTAGTCTGATTACTTCCATCTTGGAAACTAAGGCAAACATCTCTTCAAAATATATACCTTCAACTTGAGCGTATCCTTTTCATACCAATCTTGCTTTGTTCCTGGTAACCTATCCATCCTCGTTCAATTTGTTCCTAAAGACCCACTTTGTACCGACGACATTATTGTTCTTTGGTCTTGGAACCAGTTCCCATGTGTCATTCTTCTCTATCCGATATAACTCTTCATCCATGGCCTTGATCCAATGTTCATCTTTGTCGACTTCTTCAAAACTGCTTGGCTCAATTGTAGAGAATGGTACTAGATGTTGTTGTTTCGGTGAACAGATTCTTCTTCTAGTTTCAACTCCTACATCTTTATTTGCAATAATATGATTTGATGGATGATTTTTCTGCACTCGTCTGCTGAGTGTCTTTGGAGGTACTTGAATATCTTGTTGTTCTTTCTCTTCTTCTAGTTGCTCCTCTTCTTCTTTCAAATATTCTTCATGATCCTATTCCATTGAATCTTTGCTACTTTCTTTTATCTTTCGACCATCTGTCTCATCAACTATCACATTGATGCTCTCCACTATTCTGTTGAGTCTTAGATTGAAACATTTGTATGCTTTCCTTTGCTTGAGTACCCAACCAATATGCCTTTATCGACTCGAGAATCAAATTTTCCAATTCTATCATCTTCTCTTTTGATGTAGTATTTGCTTTCGAAAAATCTAAAGTGATTTACATTTGCTAGTCTTCCTTTCCATAGTTTGTATGGAGTCTTATCACTGTTATTTCTAAGCATCCCTCTATTCTGAATTTGAACTATTGTATGCACCGCTTGTACCCAAAATACATCTATCAACTTGGAATCCATTAACATGGTTCTGGCCATTTCCTGTACTGTTCTATTCTTCCTTTCAACAACTCCATTTTGTTGAGGTGTCTTGGCTACTGAGAATTTCCTCTTTATCCCATGCTTGCTGTAGAATTCCATGAATTCTTTTGATGTAAATTCTCCTCCATTGTCTGATCTCAAACACTCGATTTTCAACTCTGTCTTAGTTTCAACCATCTCTTTGTATGTCTTGAAGCTTTCAAATGATTCTCACTTCTTTTTTAGAAATAAAATTGCAGTCATTCTTGTGTAATCATCAAATAGTAGCATGAAGTATTGTTCACCTTTCAATCCTTTTGTTCTTGTTGGTCCAACCAGATCAATATGTACAATTTCCAATGGTTTTGCTGTGCAATATTCCTTTGACTTGAACTTTGTCTTGGTTTGTTGTCCCTATAGACAATGCTTGCATAGAATGTTTGCTGGCTTCGAGATCTTGGTCATTTCTCTTACTGCTTCCTTTTTGATGACTTCTACAAGATTATCAAAATTTATGTGACCCATGCTTTTGTGCCAGAGCCAACTTTCATTGTCCTTTCCTAAGAAACATCTTTCCTTTCCTATTTCATTTAGAACATATATGTTACTTGGATTCCTTATAGTTGTAGCTACCAACTTTCCTGATTTTGCTTTCCTTATCTCACACTCCTTTGAATTAAACACAAGTCTGTGTCCTTGATCACACATATGATTTACACTTAGCAAATTATGTTTCATGTCTTCGACCAGTAAATTTTTTTCTTTCGTGGCATCCTTACTTCTGAGATTGATTGTGCCCTTTCCAATGATCCTGACTGAGTTGTCATTCCCAAATGAAACCAATCCATCTCTTTCCTTCTTCAATGTCAAAAACCCATCTTTATCACCTGTCATATGCTTTGAACATCCACTGTCAACATACCTGTCTTTCTTGTGTTGAGCCTGTAGAGAAAGATTGCATTATTCAATGTTGAATTGATCCCGCTTTATTATCCATATCCTTTGTGGCTCCTGCTTATGATTGTTGATATTCTACTTTGGTTCCCTTGGATGAACAATGAGTCTGCAATCTCTAGCCATATGGCCAAAGTTGTTGCACTTGTAGCATTCTACCTCATCACTTAATGATCCAAATATGTTGTAGCTTCTATTTTCTGCTTCATAAGATCTTCTTGGATATCTATTTCTTGTATAACCCTCATCATTGCTTTTGTTCTTGGTATTGGCTCTACAATCCACAACTTTGTGCCCAAAATTATAACTTGAATAACATGAACCAAGAAAAATAGTTTGATACCTAGGAGTAGAAGATCTTTTGAATAATGTTGTTCTTATGAATCCTTCTTCTTATTGATGTCTTTCTATAACTGGCTAATGCTGATACTAATTTCTGAATCTTCTAGGTGGTGCAGTGTCTCTGTAATCTTCCTCTTGATTTTTTCTGTCTTCTTCTTTCGAGGGACCTCTGACAACTTCTTCATAGTTTCTTGATTTTGCTTCTTACTTTGTCATTTTGGAGCTTGAACCTTTCTCTGTCTGTGTCTTATTATATCCTAATCCAGATTTGTCATAGTAATGTATTTGATTGTTAATGATATCATCCAATATCCTTGTGTTGTTTTACTGCACGTCCTTCTTCTGAAGATCTTTTCTTAGAATGACTATCTCTGCTTCTAACTTTTCAATGATCATGTCCTTTTCATCTAACTTTCCTATGACTGCTTCTTTAATCCTCTTGTCTTCTTCTGCTTGGAGTTTTAGCTTTGTGATTGTCTTCTCGATTTCCTTGGAGTTCTGAGATTCCTCTTTCTTCATTAGTTCTGCCTGGAGTGACTTGTTTTTCTTCTTTTCTCTTTTAATAACTTCTATGGCACTCAAAAATTCTTCTCTGTAATCAACTTCTGCTTCTTCATATTCTTATTTGGAGCCTTCTTCATCAGAGTCTTCTATTTCCATGAATAGTACCATTTCTGTATCACTGTCGCTGACTTCATCTTCGCCTGACGAAGAACTGTCTTCCTTGGTGCAAAGGATTTTCTTTAAAAGCTTCTTTTTATTTCTTCTACCCTTTTGAATTTGATTTTTCTTTTTAGGGTTATCTTCTTCTTCATTTTTTTTTCTTATAAGGACATTTATTAGGAAAATGACCAACACCATCGCAATTAAAAAAAATCAATGGAAGCTTACCTTTGTATTTGTCAGTTCCCGTTTTCAACCTTTCGACAAAGTTAGCCACTTCTTCATCTTCCTCTGAATCATTGTTGCAGCTATAATCTGACTTTGCCTTATGTTTATCTTTCTTCTTTGTATTCTTTGATGCCTTGAATGTTGCTTCCTTATTGACTGGATTGTCTTGCTCTGTCCTCATATCGTAATCTATGAGTATCCTGTGCAGTTCATCCATGCTTAAGGTGTCTAGATCTGCTCTTTCTTCCATGGATGAAATCTTTAGATCATATCTCATAGGTAGATACCTCAATACCTTTTGAAGAATGAATGGTTCCTTTATTTCTTCTCCCAAATCCTTGATGGCATTGATTGTCTCATTGACTCGTAGAAAGTATGAGGCAATGTTTTCATCTTCCTTCATCTTCAATTGTTCGAACTTGATTCTAAATTTTTGAAGTTTGGCTCCTTTAACTTTGGCATCTCCTTCGTAGATATTCTTCAGTTTGTCCCTTATTTCTTTTTCAGATTCACAATGCACAACCGTGGTGTATACTGATTCAATTAAACCATTCAGGATTTCATTTTTAGCTCTAGAATCATTGTCTTCGAGTTTCTTTCCATTATTATCTTCCGGGGGAGTGGTTGGTGCTTTGTATCCATCTACTATTGCTCGCCAAACATCGAATCCATGTGCATGTACATATGTTTTCATTCGTCTACTCCAGAAGTCATAGTTCTAACTGTCAAACTATGGTACCCCAATCTCATCATAGTCCATGATCTTCTTCCAGTGGTTAGACTCATTTCTGAAGTACCTTCTTTGATACCAATTGTTGGATTACCGAGAGGTGGGTGAATCAATAATGAGAAATAATAATACTTTTAACCACAATTTATTCTTCAAAAATATTCAACAATTTATCATTAACATTCAATATATCATCAACAGTATAGTAATAAACAACATCACATCACAATAGATACATAATACACCAAAATTTATGTGGAAACTGAAACAGGAGAAAACCACAGAATGATTTTCTTATATATCAAAAGAATACTGATTCTCTAGCTGCAACTGGAAGGAGGCTCCAACCCCCTAGTTTCTCAGGATACAACCTAAAGGAAACTCCAACTCCCCAATTCTCTGGCTCCAACCAGAAGGATGATAAAACCGAAACGTGGCTACAACCACCTATCCTTGACCCGTCCAATCGCCCTGTAATAAAAATGTAGACCAACTGTCGCTATAAAAAAACTCTACCAATGTCACTGCCACTGTCACTATCACTCTGTCTTTGTCACTATCACAACTCTGTCATTGTCACTATCACAACTTTGTCACTATCTCATCAACATGTATCTTTTCATCAACCAACTAAACTTGTACCATACCATGCATCAAGTGTATACTAATATACATACTATCTCATGCATCAATCATGAACTAAAAGATATATCAACAATGAATAGTTAATCATGAACTAGAGCATCAACCATGTACAAACCATGCCATATAGCATATCATCAACTATATGCTGATCCGAACCATATCATCAATAAAGTATCTCAAAGAACCATTGCATGTCGCTCATGCATATGCCACCATACAACATGAATATGCCTCAACAATGTACACTCAACTAAAAGATATGAACTATAAGAACCATGTCATATGTTTAACTAGACATAAGAGTGCTCCTCACTCAACCAAACAACCAAGATATACCATATCCAAATACCAAACCAACCATACCAAGTGTGCCTCAAGCATACACCATATCATGACAAGAAGTAACCATCAAAACACGTATATAACCATACCAAGACCTTTGAAGCTGATCTGAAACAATAATATGCTGACCTATAGACTTCCTTCAGACCTTTAGGGACATGGTGCCAACATCTACTCAAACCTTCATTAGCTTTTCACAAATACACGACCTTCTCTTCTACACCCCACAGATATCCGTGCTTTCCTTCACTGCAGCCCGCGTACATCTACACCATTCTGACTTGCAAACCACAAATACCTCTGAAACTAGGGTTTGCTTCAAACCCGAGACTTTCTCCTTCAACCTTCCTTTGCTACCTCAGAAAAATCTCGTCACAACCTTAGCAAAAGATCACTAGTTCAGAAGATAGATAATCAATGAATGACTCCTTGAGGTTCTTATATACTTGTGCTAGGTAACTCCTTTTGTTAATTTAGGGCTTCTAGGGTTTTCTTTTTATAACAAATTTACCCCTTTGACCGAGACTTATAACAAACTAGGGGCTCCTTGTCCACTCTTCCGGGCTTCCAATTTTACAAGGCCATATCTCCCTAATCGTGATGAACCACGTGGCATTCCACATATCACTGAAAACAACATGATGAGTACTATCCATCTATGAGGGTCTTTCTTTCTTTCACACTGTTCTTTCTATCCATATTCTTCATTCAACTTTGGGTACCAAAACCACACCATCGGGGCTTCTAGAATTCTTCAAGGGTTGACATCAATCTCTAAGATCACTCTTCAAGGGTTGAAATCAATGAAAATTGACTGTCCAAACCAACTTTCCAACACCAATAACCAACCAACCAACCTCTATAGGGTCCCCAAATGGGGTGATGAGGGAGAATAAACTGACAATTGTCACTACTACTACAACTAATTGTTGTCCCATCCCCCAAAATACAAGTCCCCCCACCTAAAGATATGGAGGAGAGGATTATAAAACAATGAAAGGGGGGGGAGGATGCCATTAATTCACAACATGGGAGCACACCAATGAATGTTTGATGATTTTGATTGCATCCTTCTATGGTATATATGGGATTGACACTAGTAGAGGAAATATATGGTGAATATGAGAAGAACAAGGTTGAAGGTGAGAGCATTAGTTTCATTCCACTCTCTGATATTTTCCATCATTTGTTTGAAGAATCCATCAATTACACTCCCACTCTAGTCTATGAACATACCATTAATAATAAGGAGGTTGTTGGAAATAAGAGAAGGGGCCATAGGTAACAAGAGAAGGAAGTGGACCACTCTCAGAGGCTATCAATGGGATTTCCTTCTCAGTATAGCATAGACAAGGTGAATGTAGTGGATATCCAATAGGGGTATCAGAGGCACCATTCAAACACAATAAGGAATCAAGTAGAGCTCCCAAAGGATAGAATCAGGGAAAAAAGAGCACAAATCCTTAAGGTAATAGTGGATAAAGAGGTGATAAAACTAATCCCAGAACCAAGGCATTCGATGGGTAGAGATTCAAAGTATACCAATATAGAAGACCTCTATTGGCATATCAAATAAATGATGGCAACCAACTTAGGAAGGCAACATGCCAACACAATCCTAAAAAATCCAGGCTAAAGGGAAGCAAAGTATGATGCATTTATCACTGCAATCCTCATGATGATAAGGATAATGGAGAAGAAGAGGATGTTGCAAAAGACTGAATTCTAGATTCTATTGAGGAAGGAAAGGACACTAGAACCCCATCTAACCCCATTTCCCTAGATACTAGTGCTTAGGATTGAACTTCAAACATGCTATGTTTTATGTTTTTTATGGAAAATTTGCACTTAATAATTGTTTCTTTAACTTATAGCCTAGTTAGCTTTTAAATTTCTTATGTTGTTAACTACATAGACTTCTAGATGATATATGTTGATTATTTTAAAGGCTATGGGCCCATTTTTTTTAATTTTTTCTTATGGACCATCTTTGGCAAAAACTCGTTATTTTTTTATAAAATCAGAGCACTGGGCGTAGTGATACTAACCCTCACTTTCCATGGATTGTAACCTCCATGTATAGTAATAGAATAGACTAATTTACAAGAAAAAAATAACCAACAAAGGGATGAAATTTTGGTTTAATATAGGAAAACATAGTGGATAATTTTAAATCTTTTCTATAAAGATGCCTTGCATATCATGCAAACACTACATCCAAATCTCAATATGGGGATTGGTTGAGGCTAGTGAGGATAATAATTGTCAAACATGGGGTCGAAGTTCCTCCAACCCACATGACTACTATCGATGTAGCCATACAACTAACCTACCACATGGTAGTCTCCCTGCAAGCAAATATGGTCAAAGTTTCATCAATGCACTTGATCTCACCCATACTGGTCAAATTCTGCCACAAGTCAAAGTTCCCCTATGGTATATCTTTGCATGAAAATATGTGGACTATGGGCATAAAATTTCCCCTTCAACTCGTGTTCAACGAAATTTATCTTCTTTGGAGGATGACGACATTTATTACGTTGTCCCATATGAGTTTAAATGTGCCATTTATTACAAGTTATTAGCTTCAATTGTGTGAATTTAAATTTAAAGATGTTTCAAATTTTCTTTGCATAACAACCAATTCCAAAAGATTGAAGTTCACAATAACCACTCACAACAATAATGAGGTGTTCCCTTGGTCCAAACACTATCCAAATGAATGAAGATTATAAAAACAAAATTATGCCTCCACAACAAGATGGCTAAACATTTGTAATGGATGCATACAAAAATGCAACTTTTCATACTAGATTCCATAGGTTTTAAGATAGAATAGAGCATAACAATTCAAGACTTCAATTGGGTCTAAAGGGAAATATGGAAGTGCAGTTATCACAATTGTTCTCTCCATATATGGTGCACTCTAGTCAAGCCTAAACAATGATTGATTGATTTTTAGTTAATTGATCAAAACAATTTCAAACATAGATGGAGTAATTAGTGACTCGATAGGGCTCTTCCAAGGAGCAACTGGTAGCCTTGTATACATGCTTACAATGAAGATACAATAATATGCATGCTCAAAAAAATTGAATTTGAGGATTGTAGCTTATGATAGTGATAAACAAGGTATTTTAGCACCAAGTTAGGTACTTAACATAGTGATTATATAATTTAGTTTATTCTTGTGGTTTCTTTCCTCATTTTTGTAGTGATTTTGTAACTTTTCAAAATTTGTGATAAATCTATCATTTGTGATCTACTTTTTATTAAATTCATCTTTGCAATAGGTACTTGACTAGGATCTCAATAGGGTCCATCATGCAATGATTTCTACATCATTTTTGCATGCCCTAATGTGTCTTAAAGACCATTTTAAGAGACCAATACCATTTGTAGGAAAATGATGAATGAATGAAGATGTTGCCTTCATCACCAAATAGTGAAGGCAAAGTCTTTCCTTCACTTCTTAGCTTTATATTTATGTGTTTCCTTTGTTGTCACTTACACCTTCATGTGAAGGTACTCTAGAAAGAACAATTGTAGGACTTTTATTATTAGTCACATTGTATTAAGTGGATGTTAGTTGATAAAGGGCATGAGCCCAAGGGTTATTATGAATACTCATGATTCTTCATAATATTTTGTGTATATATGGTTTACCTTTCATATTGGAACACATATGAGTATACATTCAATTGAGTTTTTAATAAACTTGCTTTATCACTTGTATTCGAATCTTGTCTTGGAAATATTAGTACATTTGTTGCACTATCCACTAGAAGAGCTCTCATCACGACTCGTGTCAAACCACCCCTCTTTCTCATGTAATTTTTGTTTGGTTGTTATTTGTTTAAATAGGTGTTAAAGTAGTTGCAAATTTGGTTTTCCTTATTAGAACAATGGATGTTGAAATGTTAGATATGAAAAAGGATAGAATAATAATACTAGTACATTTCCTTTAACCTATTTAACATTATTTCATTGCAACCATATATAAATATACCCCAAATATAAAAAATAGCAATTATTATGGAAGGGAGGGTTGATTTTAAAGCTCTATTGTAAGTATACAACCCTAAATTGACATGCTTGCAAGGTTTTAAACGGATAAGCTAAGTGTATACTTTTTGAACCTTGAAATCTCACCCAACAATTTTGGAAATATTTTTGTGTATCCTGGGTAACCTAGGGATCTCTACCTCATACCCTTAAAAGAAGAGTTGTGCTCTAACATAGACATCATTTATTGACATGACCAAGATGACATATGCCATCTTTTTCTCCATCTCTTATTTCAGAATATTGAAGACATCCTGTATAAATAAGATTTGAATGATTAACTTTCCAAACACCATAAATGATGCCAATAATTGTAATGACGACTCAATTACTTTGTCTATTGTGTTGCTTAAAAATGATGATCTATTGAGAAAAGGAAGAAATGAGTATGCCTATGTGAAGGAAGAACAAAATTAACTCATTACTCTCCACATCAAAAGGCCTCATGGTGGTTTATTGAGTCTGAAGGAGATGAGATTCCATTAGAACATGTTGGAAAATGAAGTAGAAGTCTACATGAATACATAGAATGTTATGGAATATTATAAATCTACAAGAATACATAGAATGTTATGGAATATTATAAATCTCCAAGACATGATAGCATTAAGATGGAAGTCTAGAGGCTTGAATATGGGCTTCGAAGCTGCCCACGACATGGGCATAATGAAGAAATGATCAGAATTTTAGAGACACCATACACAAGGGGCACCATACACAAACTAAGAGCAACAATTGTTCATCGAAGAGGGGTGATTGTTCAAAACACCCATACATCTCATTTTAACCCTCTGAATGAGGATTTGTGGATTCCATTCGAAGCAAAAATAAACACAGGAGGAACATAATTGAAGAGAAAAAATCCCTAGTTGAGATAAAAATGTTGACTGCAAAATAAAATAACATTGAAGGGCTTGACTAAGAGTGAGGTTTACGATTCTCATCTACTGCAAAAATTTGTTCTAGACTGTGCATAGAGTTATAAAGCAGAGGTTTATTAGAACGCCAAATTCAATTATTAGAGTTGATTTCCACACCAATAGAGCCATTTTCTACCCAAGTGCTTGGAGGAAACATATTATAGGAGTAAAGATTTATTTAACCTACATAGATGCTCTGCGATTTTTCCAAACAAGTTTTCTCTATTGATATCCCTGCACTGGAGTTCCTTTAGGATTAGTACACTTAATGTAAACATCATAAACCTTGCTTCAAAACACTCTACTACCCATTCCCTCTCCAAATTCAGCTTAAACATAGAACAAAGAAATAGTTTTGCATTGGTATTTGAACCAACAACTCTCATACACCAACATAAAGGTAGAATTACAAAGGTAATGAAGGAATATATAGAATTTATAACTATGCCTCGAGGAGCCTCTGCATCCCCTTTTAGAGTTGAACCTCAATTAATTATAATGCAAGAAAAGGCAAGTATGAAGATGATCTTCTGGAGGATATCAGGAAATTCATTATGACTCTTCCTTGAATAAAAAGGAAGAAGATGAATAGAGGAAAATTAATGCCTTTGAGAGATGCCTTGATAGTGTGCAAAACAACAAAGAAGAGTTAAAATGCCTCAAATTAACGTCAATGAAAGATGAGGCAATCAATTCTCACACAGAACTATAAACTTTAAGAATTCAATTGGGAAAACGAGAAGTGACCATTATTTACATGGATCAGAAATCAACTGAACATGAGAAGCTGAAGAATAACTTTGACCGAGAAGAACAAGAATACAAGGAACCTTTCACCAAAACAATGAAAAAAAATGTCAAATTAGTCCAAGAGCATATTCATAGGAGTAGGCTAACTCGAGAGCAATCTTCCCTCCTGAGTTTTGATTTTCAGTAAAAAAAAAATGGACCTGAATTCGGCCAGATTTTCAGGGACAATCTGATTATTTCATAGATTAAAGTTCCATGTATTTTAGAACTTTACCCCAGCGGTTTTGCCCCATTTTAAATCAACCCAGATGCTCAGAAAATCTATCAGAGTTCTAGATTGACCAAAAAATTAAAAGTAGGCCGCGGGAAACGTGCAGGAAAAGTAACTCAGGAGGGAAGATTGCTCCCTAGTTATCCCACTCCTTGCTCATAGGAGTAGGCTAACTCGGGATAAATCTTCCCTCCTGAGTTTTTCTTTTCAGTAAAACAAAAATGGACCTGAATCCGACCAGATTTTCAGGGGTAGTCTGAGTATTGCATAGATTAAAGTTCCATGTATTTCAAAACTTTACCCGAGGGGTTTTGCCCCATTTTAAATCAACCCAGATGCTTAGAAAATCTATTAGAGTTCTAGATTGACCATAAATTTAAAAGCGGTCCGTGGGAAACATGTAGGAAAAGTAACTCGGGAGGGAAGATTGCTCCCTAGTTAGCCCACTCCTTGCTCATAGGAGTAGGCTAACTCTGGAGCAATCTTCCCTCCCGAGTTTTGCTTTTCAGTAAAAAAAAAATGGACCTGAATCCGGCTAGATTTTCAGGGGTAGTCTGAGTATTGCATAGATTAAAGTTCCATGTATTTCAAAACTTTACCCAGGGGTTTTGCCCCATTTTAAATCAACCTAGATGCTTAGAAAATCTATTAGAGTTCTAGATTGACTAGAAATTTAAAAACGGGTTGCGTGAAACGTGCGGGAAACGTAACGCGGGAGGGAAGATTGCTCCCTAGTTAGCTCACTCCTTGATCATATGGTAGAACAACCACAAAGTGAAAATGGATGTGGAATATTTGAAGAACAACCATCTCTTGGACTTTGAAATAATCCACACACAACATAGAGAGAAATAGGCCAATAAAGCAACCATGAACTCCTTAATATTGTACCAGAACACTTGAAGGAAAATATTATGAAGAGGTCTAGAAAAATACCATATTGGAGAGTCAACTTCAACAAGGAAAACCAAGTTATAGAACTTAGACAAGGAAGTAATTATAATATTCACCATTTTTTAACATTTTGTTAAATTTTGAGATATTGGAAAAATGCAGAACATATTGACTCAACTTTGGTGAATCCACAGATTCCCCTTAGTAGTGCTTTGATCACTCGAGGCAACTGAATTAAAGTAGGGGGGTTGAACCCCAAAAGGGTCCATCACGCAACCATTTCAGCACCATGTTTTGCATGTCTACATGTGTTTTGACGACCACTTTTGCATGCCTTCATGGGTTTTTTGGAGACCAAGACCATTTGGAGCAGCAACATCATGTTTTGCAAATTAACCTTCACTTTTGGGTGAAAGACAAAGGAATGAGGTTGTTGCTTTCGTAATCAAATGGTGAAGATAGAGACTTGCATGTGCCTTCACTTTGTGACTTTGCCTTCATATGTTGCCTTCGCCTTCATGTGAAGGTAGCTTGAAAAGAGCAATTGTAAGACTTTAACTTTTATTAGTCACACTCTGAAGTAAACGTATGTTAGTAAAGAGCATGAATTCAAGAGTTACAATGAACACACGTGATTTTTCACAGTAGTTTGTATATATATTCTTATCCCTCCACGTTAGGAGAGCAAACATTTATTAAACTTGCTTGCTCTCATATGTGTCGATATCATCGTTCTGATATCAATGCATCTGTTGGATTGTTAATTGAAAGAACCCATACTATGGCATGGGACAAACTAACCCCTATTTTTCACATGTTTTATGTTTTGTTGTTTCTGCTTCAATAGTTATTTCAATGGTTTAAGATATGGTTTTCCTTATTACAACATATGTTAAATATTAATGTGTTTGGAATGATAGAATCATAACAACAACATTTTTCCTTTGAGGTAGATAGATGGAAATGCCATGTTATGGTTCAACGATTGGATTATCTTGGACTGCCATTCAAATGTACAACTTGCAGGTGAACGGGTCATTTAAGAAAATATTGTCATGCTGGGTATGGACTCTCTGATGTGGATGATGATATGGACTCTTGTACAAAGGACCTGCATTACATTGAGGATAACCTATAGGAACAAGGATTGATGGGAGGCTGTGAGATTGTGGGATCGAATGAGTTTCTGGATGACGCCACGAACTCCCTGATTGGTAAGATAAAAACTTACTGTCCATCTCTTTTTTCTAAGATTTCTCTGTGGGAACGAGATTTCTTGGAAAAATCAGTTTTGTTACATAAAGTTTTTTCAGTTGCTTTTGAGAAAGTGGTGGACCCGAAAGACAAGGGAGTCCCCTTTTGTGGTGTTGATCGGACTATGCCTCAGTATTTTGGTGATTCAGATGTCTCTGCGCCTTTAGCCTCTCTGGATCCTTCCTCCCTGGAATTGAACACTTAGTCTTTACCTACTCCTTTACTACCCGTTTTGGAACCGTCATTGGTTTCTGTGGTTGACTCCTTAATTCCTTCTTTGCGGGAGATTACCAGCCCGATACCTTTACAGAACTTTTGTGGCTCATATGTTTTTGTTAACCCGGGCTGTGACACTAGTCGTGACTTGAACTCTGATAGATTGGACCATGGAAGGAAACTAGCATGTTCGATGTAATATCCCTAGGCCAAACCCAATTGTAATGTAAATGAAAATGTACTTGAGCTGGTGAGTTGCTTGATATCATTTTTGTATGCACCTTTCATGGCATAGTGCGCACATGTATAGCGCAGTAAAATGAGAAAGTGTAAACATTCCAGGATACTTCGTGCAACAACTTAAGTGCGCACAATTTTGAGGCCAGGGAGCCTTTGTGTATATGCTGTGTTTTATAGGCTGTTGAGCCAATTTTGTGATTATTAGGCTAGAGAGCCTAGATGTTAAAGGCTAGTGCACCTACTTTTGTATATGTCTCAACATTAATATAAAATACATCATTGCGTGCAGACCGACCACGATAAAAGAGTATGGGGGAATAAACTCCACTAGTTAGGGAAAGGGTGGGGGATAAAAGTTAAGGAAAATGGGCTAAGCCAGGGAGCTTAAGCCAAAAAGGAATATTATATTAATATTTCTTAAAGTATAAAGTATGGATAATTATTTTATCATAAGTTCTAAAGATGGGGACAAGTGGGCCAAAGTAGCTCCCAACATGACAAGTGTCAAGTTAGGGACATGCATACATATTGTTTGGACTTAGTTCATTTCCCATCATTCCTCCCATCATTCAGTCAACCAGTCAATCATCCAGGGGCATCCACACACCCATTGAGCTATCCTTCGTACCTTCATGATTGTACCTGAACCTGTGTTCGTAGCCATTTTGATGTTTGTGTATATGGTTAGCTTGGGAGCTGGAATGAAGAAGCGGGTTGTCAGGCTCGTGGGATATTGAAGAGGCGGGTTGTCAGGCCTGTGAGAAATTTCTCCTTGGGTGAGAGAATTGCTGGGAATTGATTTCTTGAAGGTGATAAACTGCAGTTACAGTGCTCTGAGGCTTTCTGTCCGGCCTGTTGCTAAAGCCTTAAAAGGAAGTGGGGCAGCTGAAGGACTGTTGAGAAGAGAAGGGGCACACTTCCTAGGTGGGACATGCATGTGGGGAACGAGGGACTATAGGATGTTAGTTTGAGTTGGTACCTGAGACGAAGTCTTTCCTGTTGTCTATGAACCATTAGCATGGCTAGGAATCCCTTTACCCGGTGGATTTTAGTCCCAACTCAGGGGTGACCCACTGCTGAGAGTGATGAGCAGTGTGGTCTAAGGTTGGGAAGTTCGTGGAAGGTCTGCACGCAATTGGTGATATTCTTACCAAGATAAGTGTCAACTGTGTGATAAAATTACATGCTGCATTGTTATTTACGTGTGTATTTTTATGAGTTTATCTTATGTGTGGCTATAATTGTCTTTATATTTATGGGTATTGCATGTATATGTTTATTGTTATTTTAGTATGAATCCGTGCATTTACAGATGCATTTGTCTGTTTACATTATATATATATATATATATATATATATTTCCGCAAGAGTTATGTGTGTATATATTTTAATTGCATGCAGTTTGCAAAATTTATGTGGCATAGCTTAGTTGGATGTTGAGTATGTTACAGTATGTTCGACAGAGAGAATGAAAGAGTTCTCTCGTGTATCATGTCCCGACCATGGTCGACTGGGGACGTTACAGTCGAGGGGTCTAGGTTCAGAAGTATTTCCTATTAAAACTAGGAGTGCTCGAAAGAAGCAAGAGCTTAGCTCGTCTACTCTAGAACAACCTTCTACTTCAACTATGGATTTGGGGGCACTTAGAGGCATGAAAGCCCTGGCTAGGGATAAATCATGATCCTTCTCTCCCTGAATATAAGAAGGGTGGGAGGTCCCCTTAAAATTCCCTCTATGTGCAGATTATTATCCACCACAAAACCAGACATAATATTTCTTCAGGAGACCCTAGTAGACAGAAAAGGCCAGGAAGTTTTTGTTCTCTTTATGTCCTACCTGGATGTATAGTGCAGTGAGCTCTGTGGGGAATTCGAGAGGACTTCTGGCGGTGTGGAATCCAAACATTGTTGATCTCCAACCTTATTTGTGTGCTGGTGGTATTTTATTGACATGTATTCATATCCCTGATAAAAGAAGGATATGCTTGATTAACGTATATGGACCGTGTACTGGTCACAAAATTTTCTGGGAGAATTTGGAAGCAAAAGGAATTTTAGACCAGAGTAATCTTATACTGGCGGGAGATTTAAACTTTTCTACAGGTGTTGACGAAGTTTGGGGGGTGTCGGCCTTGATTGATTCACATGCGAATTTTTTTATAGATCTTTTTCTAAGACATCAATTAGTGGATGTAAAGCCAGTCGAGGTTGTTCCAACCTGGAGCAATTGCAGATTTGGGGCGGATGGCATTCAAAAAATATTAGACCAGGTATATGCTTCAACAGATCTTCTAAATGATTCTGCATTATTTAGATCATCGGTGGAACTTCTGTTTATGTCTGACCATGCCCCAATGCTCTTCCAGCTGGATTATGGATTTAAGTCAGTTTCCTATCCTTTTAAGTTTAATCAGACATTGTTGAAAGATGAGTTATTCAGTGATCTTATTAGGGAAGAGTGGAATGCTCAACATGATTCTTTGGGAGTTGGGGCACAATCCAGATTGGTGGGGAAGTTATGCAGACTAAAAGCTAGAGTAGAAAAGTGGATTGCGGTTAAGAAAAAAAGCGATCTACAGACCTATGAACATATAGAAGAAGAAATTGCTTTTCTTAACAAAGAGAGTCTAGAACATCAAACAATTATTGAATCCATTCCACGCTTGAAAGCACTTGAGATTGAAAGAAATAGGATGTTAGTGGCTGAGGACGAATTATGGCATAAAAAAAGTAGGGCAACATGGATCCTTTCGGGGGACAAGAATACTAAATATTTTCATCGGTTTTCCATCTTTAGGAGGAACAAAAAACATCTTTGGGAAGTGAAGGATGAATTTCATCAAGTTCATATAGGGAAGGAGGCTATTAAAGCAGAAGCAATGAGACAGTTCAACTCCTTTTACAAATACTCTCATAATTCGTTTGTGGATCAGATAGCTTCGGTTCGCTTATACCCAAGGTTGAATACAGATGAGGAGGTACACATGCTTGAAAATCTATGTATGAAGGAATAAATTATATAGGTTCTAAGGGGTTTCACCAAGGACAAGAGTCATGGCCCTAACGAGTGGACAATGGAGTTCTTCCTGTATTTTTATGACTTGATTTTTGAGGACCTATTGGAGGTTGTTGAATATTCACGTTTATCTGGTATGGTAAACAGATCATTAAATTCTATGTTTATAACACTTATTACCAAGGTCAATGGACCGACATCCTTGGGTGAATTTTGGTCGATCGCCTTATGTAATATTTTCTATAAGATCATAACAAAGATTTTAACAAAGCACATTAGACCTATTTTGTCTCGTACTCTCTCAGAAGAACAGTTTGGCTTTTTAAAAGGAAGGAAAATTATTGATGCTATAGGTACTACGCAGGAGTGTATTCACAACATTAGGGAGAAAAAGATGCAAGCTATGATCCTCAAGATTGATTTGAAGAAAGCTTATGATTGCATAAGTTGGGATTACATTAGACTAGTTATTTTACAATGTGGCTTTGGTCTTCTGACGACCAAGTAGATTATGGGTTGTATTTCTATTGCCACCTACGCTGTCCTTATAAAAGGAAAGCCCACAGATTTTTTTAATGGTGGAAGAGGTTGTTGGCAATTTGAGTTAACAGAAAGCAAATCAGCGTATACTTGTCATTGATGGCAAGTACAGTTGTGGTTGCTGATGGCAAGTACAGTTGTCGTTGCAGTGATGACAATAGCAATGAATAGTCGCGCAACAATAATCGGGAGGAGAAGAGTCAGTGACCGTAGGATCCCATTCAAATTTCCCGAAAGAACGAGGGCCGTCGGATCTGTAGAAGTTGCGAGAGAGATAAGCCATCGGAGAATCGGGGATCGAGACTTTGAAATGTCCAGTTCACTCTACAACGAAAACCCCAAAATCGCGATACGCGATTTGATCGCAGCCGTTAAATCAAGCAGGGATCTGGACCATTCATTCATATGGATGCGTGGCAGCCAGGAGGCTTCATCGGAGATTCAGGGATCGGGATTTCATAATGCAAAGAACACAATGCAACGAAAACCCCGATTTTGCGATATGCGAAATCCCGACTGAATCTGAACCGTCAGATCAACATGTGAT
>ML846894.1:35299-51479 GCA_009831015.1 Picea engelmannii
GCATCGCGAATCGGGAAATTGCGAATCCCATGGACATAAACATTATGTCATCGTAAGTGCCGAAACTCCGATGGAGTGATAAGACCAAGGTCACACGGAGACAGGTCATATGGACCATGTTCTAGCCAGGAGGGCTAGCGCACGTTTTCGAGAGGTATGGTGGTGGTCACGTGATAGCTGGTCACATGGACCATTGTGTAGCCAGAAGGGGCTAAATCTCGGGAAAGGAGCACATCAGGGATCGGAGAATCGGGGGTTCCGAGTACATGTGCATCTCGACACTGTGAATGCCGAAATCGCGATGAGTGAAATCCCAATTTGATCTGAACCGTTGGATCAAATATTGATCGGAGGGTCACTGTTCTCTCGCACAGTTAACGACTGAATATGATTTCTATTAGTGAAATGGACTCATTATGCAGAATTAGTTAATGTTTCAGATGACGATTCAGTTGCTGAGACAGTTGTCGTTGCTCTTGCCGAAGGAGATGGGAAGGTGAACCGTCATAGCAGAATGTATAAAAGAAAACGAGTGACATTGTATGGAGTTAGTGACTCTGTGTGAAAAAGAATGAAATAGTAAGAAAAGGTGAAAGGAGAAGGAGTTAAGGATGAAGTCTGATTGATACACAGAATGAAATGAATTGATATGAGGATTGGAGAAAAGGTCAGACAGAGCAGATGAAATACAGAGAAGAAGAACAGAACGAGTTGAAGAAGAGTAGAATGGAAAAAACGAGAAGCTGTAGCAGAACATAACAATAGAGCAGAGCTGAAGCAGAGCAGAACGATAGAGCAAGCAGCAGAAGACAAGATTTACAGAACAAAGTAAAATTGATATGAACTGATTTATCTGTAAAGTTGAATTCTTATTTAATCATTAATATCTCAGGGAGGCTGGGAGGTGCTCGGGAGGACTGTCGTCCTCAGAAGTTCAAGTGGGTGCTTGAACACAGGAAGTTGTAGCTTCCATCTGATTGCAGCCAGAGAAACTAGGGTGGCAGGGTGGTGCTAGGGAGAACATATGTTCTCTGTTATGCAGGTTGTAGCTTGTGTAACTAGAAGTTGGTGCTTCCATCCAGTTGGTGCTGGAATAATCAGGAAGTTAGTGCTTCCATCCAGTTGGTGCTGGAATAACCAGGGAGTTGGTGCTTCCTTCTAGTGGGTGCTAGAGAAAACAGAGAGTTGGTTCCCTCAACAAGTTGTAGCTTGTAAAACAGAGGTAGCAGCCTCACATTGAGTTGGTGCTCAATTGTAAATGATGTACAGAACTGCAAAAGACTGCCTATCATTTCAAAGAAGAAGAGGTTTTCTCCCTTTATGGGTTTCCTCGTGAAAAATCTGTATCTGTGTGTATTTTATGTGTGACTGATGATCTTTAGTCTTACTGTCCATATGCTGTATGTTGGTTGATGACACATGAGAAATCTTAATAATTGTTTAAAAGGCATAAAATTGTTTAAGCTTATAAACAACTGATTCACCCCCCCCCTCTCAATTGTTTTAGTATTTCCAACAGAGGTCTTAGACAGGGGTGTCCATTGTCACCTTTGCTCTTCATATTAGTTATGGAAGGATTGAGTCTTGCTATTAAAAAAAGTTAAGAGGAAGTTTTGATGTCAGGTATAAAGGTAACAAGACTTATACGGATCCTCCATCTACTATTTGTTGATGATATACTCATAATGACCAATGCTTCAATTATTGAGTGGATGGAGATACAAAAGATTTTGTCTATTTTCTGCAGTGCAACTGGTTTGATGATAAATCCACAGAAAACCTCCTTCTATTAGTTCGAAGTGCAACAACAAATTAAAGCAAGTTTACCTTATAACATTAATAATCTTACTAATTGTTTTAAGTATCTGGGTTATATTTTGAAAGCTGTCAGGTTCAAAGTTGAGGATTGGAATTGGTTGTTATCCAAATATGAAAATAGAATCAATCATTGGTGCAATAGGTGGTTGACATTGAGTGGACGTCTTGTCTTGGTCAAGGCTGTCTTGGAAATCCAATCGGTCTATTGGATGGATTTGGCAAACATTCCTTCTTTGGTTCTCCACAGAATTCGCCAAGTCATCTACAACTTTCTATGGAATGGGAAAAGAAACAGAAAAGGATTTCATTTATGCATATGGAAACATATAGTTCGTCTGAAGAGGTATGGGTTATGGGGGCTGCAAAATATGTTTAGCTTCGGTCATGCTATGGCGGCAAACACCCTATGGCGGGCTCTAATGGTGGAGGGTCTTTGGCACCGTGTCTTAAAAATGAAATACCTATATTCTATCTCAGTGGAGTTTTGGCGTCTAACGATTTCAGTATCTGGAGTATCAAGATCCCAGACTTGGAAATATCTACAGAGATCATTATACATTTTGCTGCACTGGATTTTTTGGTATCTGGGATCGAGAACCTCGATTGTAATTGGGAAAGACCAGATTATTGGAATGGGAGAAGCGACACACCCATATGAAGACTTAATATTGGCATTGAATCAATGAGGAGTCTATTATTTATTTCAGGCTCACCGAGTGCCTCGACCTGGTATGATCGGGTCTGATTGGATCACCAATGAGGATTTGGAATTGGATGGGGTTCTTGCAGTGGAATGGCAGGCTTATCGAAGGGCGATCATAAGTAGTGGAATCCAACTTCAGTTGAGGCCAGATGAACTGAAATGGATCGGAGGAGACACCTCGAGTAGGATTTCAGTTAAAAATTCTTACGAGGCAGTTGAAAAAAATAAGTATGTTTATATGATCGGAGGGTAGAGAAAGGCACTCTGGTCCTAGGATTTCCCTCTAAAATTAAAATTGTTTACTTGGATGGTGGTGGAAAACAAAGTACTTACATGGGATAATCTCCAACGAAGGGGTTTTGTGGGCCCGAGCTATTGTTCTATGTGCAAGAAGGATTCAGAAACAGAGCTCCATTTGTTCGTGGGTTGTCCATTCACCAATGTTGTTTGGGATAGAGAAAAACATACATTAAAATTCCCGAGACTGTGGTTGGGAAACACCATTCCTGAGTGTTTTAAGAATTGGAGAATTCAAAATACAAGCTATCCTACACTCCCGAACTTGATTTGTTGGAACATATGGTTGGAAAGGAATCACGCCATCTTTGAGGAAGAGATGCCATCTGTCCAAAATGTGGCCATCTTGTCTATATCTGTTATGAGAGAATACAAGCCTACTTTAAGAACAAAGCAGTTGAGGATAAATCCAAAGCAGCCTGAGGTAAGGTGCATGACTGGATGGTTTGATGGTGCAACCTGTGCATCTGGTCATAATAGTGGAGCTGGAGGGGTCATTCGGATCAACGGGAACATAACTTTTAATTGGTATTTTAATTGTGGTTCGGGAACTAATACCAGAGCAGAGTTGTTGGGTGCATGGGCACTTCTCACTCTAGCTATCCGAATTGACATTACAGAGTTCTATGTGCAGGGTGACTCAAAGATTATCATCGATTGGATGAATGGCAAGGGTCATCTTCAGGTGATATCCTTGTAGTGCTGGAAGGACATAATTTCTGAACTTTTAAATCTTTTCCAAGTTATCACCTTTCAGCATGTGTATCGAGAAGAAAATACTGTTGCGGATAGCCTATCTAAGAAGGCACTTCTAAACCCCCCTGGAAAAATTGAATATTTTCAATGTGTCGGGAAACATGAAGGTCGTCATATTTATATAGATCTTTTCTATCCCATGTCAGTTTGTTTTTCCTTGTGCTCAAAGTCAAATAGGTTATAGGCATATGAGTTTTTTGGCAGTCTTGGTTTGGGGTTACAAGATAGGATGGATTTTGTTGGCATCTAATGCTTAGTGGTTGTATCCACTGGTCTAGTGAATTTCTTCTCGGTTGTATTGGGGTTTCTCGGATAATGGATTTTTGTAATGAACAGTTTATATCTCTATATGAATATAAAGTGATTTTTTTTGTGGAAAAAAAGATAACACTATTTTCTTGAGGACATAAAAATATCAAAACTATCAATTATTCTATAAGGGTTATGAATTGAAAGTTCTATCACAAGTATACAACCTTGGATTGAAACATTGGCAGGGATTCGAGGGGATAAGCTAAGTGTGTACTTTTTTTTTGAAAAATACATCTTATATTTACAGAAACACATTTACAATCAGAAAACCTAAAATTGGAAAGGATACAATGAACATCATAACCTCTTCCAAAGAGATACCAAGGCAGAAATAAAAGCATAATACTCAGTGTGATCCAAAGATTTAGCATCTTTGATCAACAAAACTCCTTTGTATGTTGAAATATTATAACTTCGAAGAATATTCTAATTATATTTGAGTTATTATCTTATAGATCAAATCCCCTTTTGAGGATTGATCATGTCGGGTCTTGTATACAATCAAATCCCCTTTTGTGTATTGGTTAAACCATATTTATATGGTGGTATTTGTAAAGTCGGCCCCTAGTGTTTATAAAGTGGTTTTAACCACATCTAGAAGAAGTCAGCCCTACTAAGTGAAGAGACATAACTCTAGCGCATCCTTAACTAGTATTTATATGTGAGGATGGTGCCTCACTTGTACACTCACACTCACTCATCTAGTGCACATATCTTGAAGGAAGTTGCAATTGTAGGAGGAAGGAGAAGAGAGACGCATGCTCAGTCTTGGTTTATTATTGGTGTTTTGGTCTTAGTCTTGGCATTGTATTGGCAATCTATTATTGAGCAAGTTTTGATGGGTTTTCTCCCCCATGAGGGTTTCCCAAGATAAAATGTTTCGTACCTTGTGATTGTGTTTCTTTCAGTGATCCTCTTTATGCAGTTGTTTTGGAAATGCTTTAATAACCTAATAACAATAGTAAAAGATTAACATGGTATCAAAACTTGATTGAATAGAGCATCTTTCACTAGGTATCTAGACGTCACTGTTGTCGTACAAGAAAATTAGGGATTTTCACTAAAGAGGAATTTTGTACCAAAAACTATCTTGGCAGGTGCGCCTGGCCCTATCACATATTTTGGCAGCTTGAGTGAACTTTTTCAGTGGTCAATTTCTCCAAAAAGTCAAACCCTAGTTTTGACTGGTACCAGAAAACCAGAAAACCAGAACCAGTACCAGAAGTACCTGTCCATAATTGCGCAGGTCAAGTTTCAAGGGGTAAAACTTGGAATTTTCTGAAACAGTCAGCTCCAAGAAACTCGCCTCATCCTAGCGCATCTCTTGGTAAGCTCAGTTTCACTTTTTGAGCATTTTCATTTTCTGGTCATTTTCTTAGCTCTAGGTCAAGATGTCTACAAGCACCAAGCTTGTTGACAAGTTGGAAGGTGTGGAAAATTTCCATGCATGGAAGTACATAATTGGACTCATTGTTGAAGAGAATGACCTTGTAAAATTCATAAAAGAAAATGTATCGGAACCCGAAGAAGATGCAACCAAAGAGAAGTACAAGAAGGATATGATTAAGGCCAAAAGAATAATTGCAGATTCCATTAAAGACCACTTGATCCCTCAAGTGTCTTCTAGGAATACTCCAAAATATATGTTTGATGCCCTAACCAGAATGTATGAAGGAAATAACATCAACCAAAAGATGAACTTGAGAACCCAACTCAAGAATACGAAGATGCAAAAAGGAGAAACAGTTCAAGAATATTTCTCTAGGGTTTCTCATTTCAAGGAATAGTTAGAGGCAATTGGAGACAACTTGGATGAAGATGAAATCATAATGACAACTCTAAATGGTCTCACAAGACCTTGAGATGCCTTCATCCAAACTATTTGTGTAAGAAAAGAGAAACTCCAATTTGACAGTTTATGGGAAGAATGTGTTGAAGAAGAAGCAAAAGTGGCCAACCGAGAAGTCACGCTATTAAGAGATGAAGATCAAGCCCTAGCTGCTCATGGTAAAGGAGGAAAGAAAAAGTCTCATTTTCAAAAGGAGACCCACTTTCATAAAGAATCTCACCCTCCAACTAGATTCCCGAAATATCATAAGGGTCAAAGAAAGGGAAAAGATTTCTCCTCTTGTCAATGTTATCATTGTGATAAGATGGGACACATTGCTAAGAACTATCCTGCTAGAAGGTAAGAATACAAGAAGAGAAATAACAAAAGACATCATGCCCATGCAGCCGAAGATGATGAGCCACCCAAGAAGTTAACTAAATAAGAGATTGAAGATTATGTTTTGTTTTCTGCCCTCTCAGGATCTGTGACACCTAGAGAGGATACTTGGCTCATAGATAACGGTGCCTCTAAGCACATGATAGGTTAGAGATACATTCTCGCTAGCCTTATGGAAAAGGACTTCCCTAAGAAAGTTTCACTTGGAGATGATTATCAATACACTATCAAAGGAACATGACAATCCACCTACAAACTTGACTCAGGAACTCCGATGAGAATGAAGGATGTACTTTATGTACCAGGTTTGACAAAGAAGTTACTTTCTATCTCAACTCTAGATAAGAAAGGTTTCAAGGTTGAATTCATAGATGGTGAAGTTCTTATGTGGCTTAAAGGAAAAACTATAGAAGATGCAATTGTTATTGGACTAGAAGCAGGTGGGTTGTACAAGTTAAAAGGTCACTCAGATGTAGCCTTAACTCACTCTACTGAAAGTCCTTGTTAACTTTGGCATAAAAGACTAGCTCACATCAACTACAAATACTTAACATATGTAAGCAAGGTAGTTACAGGTTTACCAAAATTAAAGGTTGATCATGAAGGTGTATGCAAGGGATGTGCACAAGGAAAGAACATATATAATCCTTTTCCAAAGAGCGACAGTAAAGCAAAAGGAATCTTGGAGCTTATCCACTCATATGTATGTGGTCCAATTCCATCAACCTCTCTAAGTGGGTATGTATACTATGTATCCTTTATTGATGATTACTCTCATAAGACTTGGGTTATTTCTTGAAGTCAAAAGATGAAGTACTTGAAAAGTTCAAGGAATTCAAAGCCTTGGTAGAAAACCTCTCCAAAAGGAAAATCAAGATACTCAGGTCAGTCAATGGAGGAGAGTACACTTCAAATGAATTTGGAAGCTTTTGCAGAGATGCTAGGATTAAGAGGGATCTCACCACTCCCTATAATCCTCAACAAAATGGTGTAGCAGAAAGAAATAATAGAACAATTATGGAAGCAATACAGACTATCATTCACGATCAAGATCTTTCAATGCACTTATGGGCTGAAGCAAAAAGGACAACAATATATGTTTAAAACAAATTATCCCATAGTGCACTTGGATTCAAAACTCCTGAAGAAATGTTCACCAAAAATAAGCCATAAGTAAGCCATCTCAAAATATTTGGTTGTCCAGTATTTGTACACATTCCAAAAGAAAAGAGAACTAAATTGGATCCTTCAGGAAAAAAGAGATTATTTGTTGGATACTGTGAGGCCTCTAAGGCCTTTAGAATTTACATACCAGGTTACCATCATATTGATATCAATAGAGATGTAACCTTTGATGAAGATTAAACACTCAAAAGATCAAGGAAATTCCAGCTTGAAGAAGTATATGAAGAAGAACCTGTAGCTCCTAGAGTTGAAGAACCCATGAAGGAAGTTACAATTAACCCTGATGATGAGATTCCATAAGATCATGATATGATAAAATCTCAAGAACCTCCCCCTATGACAATCTCTCACAAGAGAAAGCCAGATTGGGCAAGGGAACTTATTCAAGATGTAGAGAAGTATGGTGCCCTAGAAGGAACCATGAGACAAAGCAAGAAACCTAATCCATTCTCCAACTATATGGCCTTCATGTGTGATATTGTAGAGAAGGAACCTACTTTCTTTGAGGAATCTGTTCAAAAGAAAGAGTGGATGGATGCCATGACAGAAGAATACCAGTCCATTATAAAAAATGATGTATGGGAAGTAGTTCCCAGACCAACGAACAAAGATGTGGTATCTTCCAAGTGGATATACAAATAAAAACATGCAACATATGGAAGTATTGAAAAACATAAGGAAAGATCTGTGGCTCGTATATTTTCTCAAAAGGAAGGTATCGACTATGAAGAAACATTTTCTCATGTCGCCAGATACACTTCTATCAAAACCATCAGAGCTCTTGCAACCAAAATGAAGTGGAAGTTACACCAAATGGATGTGAAAACAACCTTCTTAAATGATGTTATTGAAGAAGAAGTGTATATAGAACAATCTCAAGGGTTTTAAGTTGAAGATAGAAAGACTCATGTCTGCAGGTTGAAGAAAAATCTATATAGGTTGAAGTAAGCTCCTAGAGCTTGGTATGGAAGAATTTATAGTTTCTTGACTAACTTGAGCTTTACCAAGAGAAACGTTGATCCTAACCTTTACTTCAAGGTTATGAATGATGAGCCAATTATATTGCTACTATATGTGGATGATTTATTCTTAACAGGAGAAGAAAAGCTCACCACAGATTGTAAGAAGAATCTCTCTACAGAGTTTGAGATGAAATAACTAGGCCCGATGCATTATTTATTAGGACTTGAAGTTTGGTAGAGCCAAGAGAAGATCTTCCTTAACCAAGGGAAGTATACAGTTGAAATACTGAAGAGATTTGACATGTTGGAATGTAAATCCATGAACAGACCCATGGAAACGAATTTGAATCTCTTGGTTGATACTTTGTCAGAATTGGTTGTTGTTACTCTATACAAACAAATTATTGGTTCAATGATGCATCTGATGAATACCAGGCCAGATATATGATTTGTTGTGAACACCTTGAGTTAGTATCTGGTAGAGCCTAGACGTGTTCACCTTGTAGCTGCAATGCATGTGATGAGATACCTTAAAGGTACGTTGGATTATGGTCTATTTTATACTTGAGATCATGACTTCAGATTGTATGGGTATACTGATTTAGATTGGGTTGGAAGTGCTTTAGACATGAAAAGAACTTCATGATGTTGCTTCAGTTTGGGGTCAGCCACAACTTCATGGAAAAGAAGGAAGCAATCCAGTATTTTTCTCAGCATGATAGAAGCAGAGTACATTGCAACATGTTCCACCGTTTGTGAATCCATATGGCTTCGGAAGTTGTTGGAAGGTTTGTTCGATCTGGACATGGAAGCCACTGTGATTCTATGTGATAACCAGAGTTGTATAAAGATGACAGAGAACCTAGTGTTCCATGATAAGTCAAAGCACATAGAGATCCGATATCACTAAATTCGTGATATGGTGCAGAGGGGAGCTATAAATCTCCAATATGTTGGCACAAATGAGCAGGTTGTAGATGTGTTGACCAAGCCTCTGTCTCGTGTGAAGTTTGAGTACTTTCGAGACAAGCTTGGTGTTGTTCAAAAGGACCTCCCTCAAAAGGGGGAGTGATGTTGATGATGCTATGGTATCCTGACCAAAAACATGTAGCTCCATTAGGATTTTATATCCTAGTGGATTGATCATCCCTGGGTAGATCCCGAAGGTCCGGTAAGGACAGTCCGTCAGAGTACCTGTGCATGTATATGCTAGTTGTGGTCAGTAGTGGTAGCTATATTAGGATTTATATCTTAGGAAATCTTATGATTCCTGGGAATATCCTGAAGGTCTGGTAAGGACGTTCTGTTAGAGTACCACGTGGTAGTTTGTTAGGATTTTCTATCCTAAGGAATCTTATGATTCCTGGGTAGATCCCGAAGGTTCAGTAAGGACGGTTTGTCAGAGTACCACAAATGTTGTTGATACACCTGCCTCATTCTGTTGCCACATGTTGATGATGATGTTGTTCCGACCTTGTGTTGTTGATGATGTTTTTCCAACCTCGTGTTGTTGATGATGTTGTACCAACATTGTGTTGTTGATGATGTTGTATCAGCTTCGTGTTGTTGGGGATGTTGTTGTTCTAGCTTCATGCTATTGATGTTGATGTTTCAACTTCATGCTAATGATGATGATGATGATGTTACTCCAACCCCATGCTATGAACGATGATGATATTGATGCTGAGAAAAACTTCCGATGATTTATAGATGTGCCAGTTAGTGTTCCAGATGTTTCCCTCTCCTTCTCTTGATGATGTTGTATTGGGTCATGTTAGTAGAACACCCTTCTCGTTAAGGGGGAGTGTTGAAATATTGTAACTTCAAAGAATATTCTAATTATATTTGAGATATTATCTTATAGATCAAATCCCCTTTTGCGGATTGATCAAGTCGGTTCTTGTATAAGATCAAATCCCCTTTTGTGGATTGGTCAAACCATATTTATATGGTGGTATTTGTAAAGTCATCCCATAGTGTTTATAAAGTGATTTTAACCACTTCTAGAAGAAGTTGGCCCTACTAAGTGAAGAGACATAACCCTAGTGCCTCCTTAACTAGTATTTATATGTGAGGATGGCGCCTCACTTATGTTGTTGATTGCAACTACATGAGACATTATCCAGGTCATTCTCCTCTAGACTGAGAAGAGATGATCCGTGAGAGAGCCCATGTGATGGGTATGTCATACTCCTCTGGACTGAGTTGAGACGACTTGAGATGGTCTCCTGTCATACTCCTATGGACTTAGTTGAGTTGATCTGTTGAGAGTGACGTCCCTGTGGAAGAGCACAGGTGGATGTGTCCCTAGTGGCTGAGCACTAGAGGATGTGAGATATCCTTGCTATATTGTCTAAGAGTAAGATTTATTGTGTAACCCTAATTGTGTAAAGGGTACAAGTTGGCCCCACCATGTAAAGATAATTAATATTTATGTAAAGATTAATTATATCATTGAGTTATAGAAGTTGGCCCTATTGTTCCAATAGACACACCTATTGTTGTGTTAGGTATTGTATAAATAAGAGAGTAGATCTCCATTGTGGATCACTCTCACACTCTTCATTTGTATCATTAACTCAATGCCTACTTGTAGGGATGAAGTGCACACTTCTCTTAGGCGCAAGTTTGAAGGTCATAGAAGCACCCTCTTGTGTGCTCTAGGGTTTATGGTGTGGGTGATCTTCTCTTGACTCTATAACAAAGGATTGTTGGGTTTTACCCTTGATTGAGAAGGGTTTTCCCAGGATAAATTCTTTTGTTCTTGTGCATGGTTATTCTTCTTGTGATCTTAGTTACTGCAACTAGTGTAGCAACATTGTTTATGGTTCAAGTTCATGCTAAATTGAAAGAAACTACATGTGCTTGAGATAAGCATTAAAAATTCAACATGGTATCAGAGCAGAGTTATTGAAGAGACATTGCATAATCTATTCAAGCTAGCCGTCACCTTCTTGTTGCAAATGCAAAAACGACCCCCTTCATTTTTCTTGTCCATCTAGTTCTAGCACCTTCCACTTAAACATTGGGCCTAATTTTTTCATAGGAAAGTACAACCTCCTTCAGTGCACCTCCGACAACTCTCAGATTGCAAATCAGAGAAATTTTTATTTTCGGCCCTAGGGTTTCTACAAACCCTAGAACGTCATTGGGGTTCTTTTGACTATCTAAAGGCTTATTGTTGGCAATCACAAGTCCAACAAAACCTAGGGTTTCTATCCTAAGCCTAGACGCCAGGTTTTCTAAAGATAGGGCTACTAGCCTAGCTGCTAGGGTTTGTGAAGAATCTAAAAGCCATGATGAATATAACTTTGGTGGAAGATAAGCTTGATGGATCAAGAAAATTCAGCTCCTGGAAATCAAGACTACAAATCACTCTAGAAGAGAATGACCTATTGAGTTTGATAGAAAATACTCTTCCAACAACAACAACCGATGAAGAGAAGGCTGATTGGAAGGCAGATGATGTCAAATCAAGGAAGATAATCATCTATTCAGTGAGAGATCATCTACTACCTCACATCTCTATCCTGAAGATAGATTATGAAATGTATGATTCATTGAAGAAGATGTTTGAGAGCAACAACACAAACAAAGCTCTTACATTAAAGCACCAAATCCAAAATATCAATATGAAGAAAGCCGACACCATTGCCACTTTCTTCATGAATATCTTAGAGATTATAGATCAGCTAGGTGTCATTGGAGAAACCATAACAGACATAGAACTTGTCATGATTACTCTCAATGATCTTCCAAGACATTGGGAACCATTTCTTCAAAGTATCAGTGGAAGAGCAGATCTACCTGAGTTTGATCGTCTATGGATAGACTACACTTAGGAGGAAACCAAAATTATAGCCAGAGGAGTGCAAGACTCCCATCATGATGACAATCAAGCTCTTGATTCTCATGCAAAGAGAGGCAAAACGAATATAATAATTTCCATCAAATCATTCAAAGACAAGAAAACTTCAACAACTTCAAGTCATGAACATAGAAAAGACAATTCAAAGATTCAATGTTTCAGATGTGACAAATATGGACAAATTGCGAGAAATTGTCCTACCAGGAAGAAAGGAAGACAACATGCATCCACTTCCGATGTTGATCTAGAACCACATCAGAGAGATGAAGACATAAAATATGAATCATTCTTCTTCATATCAACACTCTCGGGTATAGTTCCTACTAATAGTGATATTTGGTTAATTGACAGTGGTGCCTCCAGTCGCATGACTAGATATAGAGAACATCTTATAGACTTTATAGAGAAAGAGTCTTGTCTACATGTTATACTTGGTGATAATGTCAGATATATTGTGAAAGGAGTTGGAAATTCTACCTTCCAACTAGATTCTGACATACCACCTCAATTAAGTGAGGTACTATATGTACCTTGGATGAAGAGGAATCTTGTCTTTGTTTTTTCCTTAGAGGATAAAGGCTACAAGGTTACCTTCTCTGAAGGAAAAGTTCTTGCATGGAACAAGAACTCACACATGTATTATGCCTCAATGATTGGTGTTCAAGAAAACAATTTGTACAAATTCACTCTCCGACTAGTCTGGGCCCTGTTACATGATACTATTATCTTGAGCGAGCTATGGCATATAAGACTTGTTCATTTACATTATAGATCCCTTCCTGCTCCGGGGAAGATGGTGACAGGCCTTCATTTACATTATAGATATCGAGCATGGTGGAGTTTTTAGAGGTTGTGCTCTTGGAAAGAATGCCAAGGGGTCCTTTTTGAGTAGTGACAATAGATCTAAGGGGATCTTGGACCTAATACATACAAATGTTTTTGGACCCATGACCGTTGCTTCCTTGAACGGATATTTTTACTATGTGCTCTTCATTGATGATCACTCTTTGAAGATGTGGATTTACTTCTTGAATACCAAGGATGGATTCCTTGCGATATTTGAAGAGTTTAAAGCTCAGGTTGAGAACCTGACTGAGAGGAGGATCAAGGTGTTGATATCAAATAATGGAGGAGAGTACACCTCCAAGGATTTCAATGATTTCTTTATATAGACAAGGATCAAGAGGGAGTACACTGTTCCCTATAACCCTGAATAGAATGGGTTTGCATAGAGGAAGAACAAATCCATCATCGAGGCAACCAAAGTGAGGATACATGATCAAAATCTACCTATGATTATGTGGGAAGAGGCATCCATGACAACTGTGTATGTTCAGAACAAGAGTCCTCATAAGATTCTAAATAACATGAATCCAGAAGAATCTTTCACCAGGGTGAATCCTGAGGTTGGAAACTTCAGGATATTTGGGTGTCCAGTATACTCTCATGTACCCAAGGAAAAGAAGACCAAGCTAGACCCTTCAGGCAGAAATGGTAATCTTCAAAGTCATACCAGATATACATCCCTGGTGAGAGATAGATCAAGGTTAGCAGAAATGTCACCTTTGAGGAAGAGATAGCCTTTAGAAGATCCAAAGAATATCAGATGGAGTTTGACAGTGAAAAGAAGGAAGAGACAATACCTTCTCCCCCTTCAGTAGTTCAGAGGGAAAGAGTTACAGATCCAGTTGATCCAATTGATCCCGTAGCTCCAGTTGATGTTCCCAGAGACATTGCAGTAGGCCATAAGAGGCCTTCATGGGCTCGACAAACTCTATAGGAGGTAGAGGGACATGCATCTCCTCATGGTACATTTCGAGAGAGCAAGAGACCACACATATTTTCGATCTATGTTTCATTCATGAGCCACATAATTGATACTGAGCCTTCTTGTCATGGAGAAGCAACAGGCTAGCAGGTTTGGCAAGATGCTATGACTGAAGAGTATCAATCCATCATGAAGAATGATGTGTGGAATATTGTTCTGAGACCGGAAGGGAAGTCTGTAGTGACTTCCAAGTGGATCTTTAAGATCAAACATGCAGCTGATGGAAGTGTCGAGAAGTACAAAGAAAGATTTGTGGCTATAGGATTCTCTCAGGTGGAGGGAATAGATTATGAGGAGACATTTACTCATGTTTCCCGATACACTACCATTCATACGATTATTTCCCTAGGTGCATCCATGGGTTGGAGACTACATCAGATGGATGTAAAGACAACCTTTCTCAATGGTGAGATTGAGGAAGAAGTTTACATCGAGAAGCCAAATGGATTTGTGACACATGAGAAGGAGTCTCATGTATGCAGGTTGAATAAAACCATGTATGGACTAAAGCGGGCACCTCATGCATGGTATGAGAAGATTGATGGATACTTGATGAGTTTGGGCTTGAACAAGAGTGTTGTTTATTCTAACCTATACTACCACATTGTTGGTGGTGAGTGCCTAATTTTGGTCCTATATGTTGATGACTCATTCCTCATCGGTTCATAGAGCCTCATTGTTGAATGAAACCATGCATTGGCTTCTGAATTCAAGATGAAGGACCTTGGTATGATGCACTACTTGTTGGGACTAGAAGTGTGGCAAAGGAATGATGAGATTTTACTGAGTTGAGGAAAATATACATTTGAGATATTGAAGAAATTTGGGATGACATACTGCAAGTCCATGCCTACATCGATGGTGATGAATATGAAGAAGATGAATGAGGCTTCTTCTGATTCAGGTGAGAATGATACACATCTTTACAGACAACTGATTGGATCATTGATGTATCTGGTTAACATCAGACCTAATATATGCTATGCTGTGAGTGTACTCAACCAGTTTATTAGTCAACCGAGAGAGACACATTGGATAGAAGCGAAGCATGTGTTGTGATATCTACAAGGCACATTTGGTTATGGCCTGAGATATGTTTCTGGTGTAGACATGAGATTGCAGGGATATGCCGATGCAGATTGGGGAGGGAGCGTAATGGACCGGAAGAGCACATCTGGTTGTTGTTTTACTTTGAGATCTGCCATGGTTCTTGGTGCAATAGGAAAGAAAATCTTGTGGCTTTGAGTACTGCAAAATCAGAGTACATTTCATTATGTGTGGCAGTCCGCGAAGCAGTGTGGCTTCGCAAGATACTTGCAAAATTATTTGGACATGATATGGATTACACCATTATCCATTGCGATAACCAAAGATGTGTGAATCTCTCCAAGAATCACATGTTTCACGATAAATTGAACCACATTGAGATCAAATACCATTACATCAGAGATATGGTGCAGAGGAAAGCAATACATGTGCAATACCTTTCTACATGTGATCAGGTTGCAGATGTCTTCACCAAACCACTTGTCGGGACGAAGTTTGAGTACTTCCGTGAGAGACTTGGCGTGGTGGAGAATGCCTCCCTAGCTGAGAGGGAGTGTTGTTGATTGCAGCTTCATGAGACATTCTCCAAGTCATTCTCCTCTGGAATGAGTTGAGATGATCCGTGAAAGAGCCCATGTGATGGGTATGTCATACTCCTTTGGACTGAGTTGAGATGACGTGTGTGATCTCTTGTCGTGCTCCTCTGGACTAAGTTGAGAAGAATTGAGATGGTCTTCTGTCAAACTCCTATGGACTTAGTTGAGTTGACTTGAGATGGCTCTCTAGATGGTACTCCTATGGACTTAGTTGAGTTGATTTGTTGAGAGTGACGTCCCTATGGCTGAGCACAGGTGGACTTGTCCCTATTGGCTGAGCACTAGAGGATGTGAGAGATCCTTGCTATATTGTCTAAGAGAAATATTTATTGTGTAACCCTAATTGTGTAAAGAGTACAAGTTGACCCCACCATGTAAGTATAATTAATATTTGTGTAAAGATTAATTATATCATTTATTTATAGAAGTCAGCCTTATTGTACCAATAAACACACCTATTGTTGTGTTAGGTCTTGTATAAATAAGAGAGTGGATCCCCATTGTGGATCACTCTCACACTCTTCATTTGTATCATTAACTCAATGCCTACTTGTAGGGATGAAGTGTGCACTTCTCTTAGG
>ML846895.1:0-10328 GCA_009831015.1 Picea engelmannii
TTTCCTTATTGACTTTACCTTATCCTTTGACCTTCCTTTATCCAGATTGACTTTAGGGACGTCTCCCTTGGATTTGCCCTCCTGAATAGAAAGAGCCCCCCATCGAGGTGACAGTGGGTGGGGGAAGCTCCTGTTACGCCGGTAAAAGATCTTCCAAGAATATCAAAGCCACAAGATTTTGTGTGTAAACCTTGCCAAGTAGGAAAGCTAACAAGGACACAATTTAAATCCAAGAGCTCTACTTCAACAAAGAAACCACTCCAATTAGTTCATATGGATTTATGTGGACCATCAAGATAGGAAGGCAAAAGGAAGGAAAACTACTTCATGTTGATCATTGATGATTATTCTAGAATTACGTGGGTTGCCTTTCTGAAAGAAAAATCTAAAGCATTTGAAAAATTCAAAGTGTTTAAGGCTCTGACTGAGAATCAAACAGGAAAAATATTGAAGGCAGTAAGTTTTGATAGAGGAGGAGAGTTTAGTTGAAGGGACTTCAAAGAGTTTTGTGATAAACATGGGATAAAAAGAGAGTATACTATTCCAAGGACTCCACAACAAAATGGAGTAGTTGAGAGACATAATAGATCAGTTCAACAGATGGCAAGATCAATGATGAATGAAAGGAATATTGCTCAGACATATTGGGTAGAAGAAATTCATACAGTGGTACATATTCTTAACAAAGCTCATCTCAGGCCACAAAGTGACAAGACTCCTTATGAATTATGGTTTGGAAGACCTGCTTCAATCAAGCATTTTAAAGACTTTGGGAGTAAGTGTTATATCAAGAACAATGATGAAAATCTTGGCAAATATGATGACAGGGCTGATGAAGGTATCTTCTTAGGGTATGCTACAAACAGTAAAGGATACAGATGCTATAATAAGAGGTTGCATAAATTGTTTGATTGTATTGACATAAAAGTTGATGAAGAAATCTCGGTACGAGATGTAAGCAGTGTTGAATCAACAACAGAGGATATAGTCGAAGTTGAAGATGAACAGGTCCAAGAATCAGAAAGAGAAGACTCTGAGTCAGATGAAGATACAAATACTCAGGCAGACTCAAATCAACAGACAACATCAAATCCTCCCTCCAGAATTACTCAAAAGAATCATCCTGCAAGTCAGATAATTGGTGATAAAGACAAAGGTGTACAAACCAGGAGAAGTGTAATCAAAGACACTGAGCAATCACATATAGCCTTCATATCCATGGTGGAACCCAAGAACTTTAATGAAGCCAATAAAGATGTAAATTGGTTAAAATCAATGAATGAGGAACTGGATCAGATTGAGAAGAACAATACTTGGGAGCTTGTTCCTAGACCTGTAGATAAGAATGTAATTGGCTCCAAATGGGTGTTTAAGAATAAAGTGAATGAACAAGGACAAATTGTTAGGAATAAATCCAGATTGGTCTGTAAAGGGTATGCACAAGTTCAAGGACAGGATTTCGATGAAACCTTTGCACCAGTGACAAGATTGGAAGCCATCAGAATGTTTCTTACCTATGCATGCCATAACAACTTTAAAGTATATCAGATGGATGTTAAGTCATCATTTCTTAATGGAGATCTAGAAGAAGATGTATATGTGGAGCAACCTGAAGGATTTTCACTGACAGATAATCTTGACTATGTCTGTAAGTTGAAAAAGGCATTATATGTACTGAAACAAGCACCATGAGCTTGGTATTATAGACTGGACAAATTTCTACAGGACAAAGGGTTCAAGAAAGGTATTGTTGACATTAATCTATACATTAAGTCTGAAGGTGATGATTTATTAGTTGTTTTGGTTTATGTAGATGACATTATTTTTGGATGCACTAGTGACCCTTCAGTTCAGTGGTTTGCTAATTCAATGCAGACTGAGTTTGAGATGTCCATGATAGGAGAACTGTCATATATTCTTGGTTTATGTATCAATCAGAGTTCTGCAGGGATATTTATCTCTAAAGAAAAGTATTTGAAAGAAATGTTAAAGAGGTTTCATATGGAAGATTCTACACATGTGAGCGCACCTATGGTGGTTGGTTGCAAGATCAGTAAAGATGATATTTCACCTTATGTTGATCAAAGAACATATCGATCAATGATAGGCAGTATTTTGTACATCACATCGTCCCGTCCTGATATAATGCAAGTTGTTGGAATGGTAGGTCATTATCAATCTGCTCCTAAACAAAGTCATTTAGTAGTTGTTAAAAGGATATTCAAATATTTGAAGGGTACAATGACTTACGGTCTCTGGTATCCTAGAAATCAGAATTTTTAATTAACTGCATATTCAGATGTTGATTGGAAAAACTGTTTGGATGAGAGAAAGAGCACCAGTGGAGGTGCATTCCTCATAGGTGATTGGTTAGTAGCATGGCTTAGTAAGAAGCAGGGATCTATTTCATTATCAACTACAAAGGCATAGTACATTGTTATTGTTACTTGTTGAACTCAGATTTTATGGATGATACAAACTCTTACAGATTTGAAGGTAACTTATACTGATCCAATCCCACTTCATTGTGATAACACCAATGCCATTAGTGTCTCCAAGAATCTTGTTCTCCATTCAAATACAAAGCATATAATAATAAAGTATCATTTTCTCAAAGAGCAGGTCACAAGCAGAGTTGTTCAGCCGAATTATATTCCTTCCATAGAACAAACTGTAGACATCTTTACTAAACCCCTAGCCAAGACACCATTTGAATATCTCTGTCAGAAGTTGGGTGTCATCCCTTCTCTCACCCAAGAGAGTCCATCCTGTCAGGAGGAGTATGTGTTGGTTGAATATCTGAGACCTTCGAAAAGTACTGCAACAACTCAGGGGGAGCATGTTTTCTTTGACATTGATGTCAAAGGAGGAAAAAAGGTGTGGTCTGGATTCTACAGTTGGAGGTCTAAGCAGAATAGTACAACCTTTCAATGTTGCAATCAATGCCAAAGGGGGAGATTGTTGGCATGTTTAATGGAAGAGTGTACTTGTCATTGATGGCAAGAACAGAAGGCGGAGCAGAAGGCGAGAAAGCTCGGGAGGAAGAGCGACAGTGGTCGTTGGATCACCGATCCAAAGGACCTTCAACCGAATACCCAACAACCGTTGGATCATTCTAAGTGGAAGGATAGGATAAGCTAGAAGAGCAGCACCGAAAATAGATCGAGCCATCGATCTAAGAACATGATCGGCGAACAACATTTGGTTCACGTTAAAATTTGCGAGGAGGTTACTGATCGGGGAATCTCACTTCGGATGAATTGGAAATTTGAAAGTCAAATTACCCGAAGCCCAAAATCCGAAATGAATAAGGACCATCGGATCTAGAGAAAATGCGATGATCATTGGATCACTTTAACTGGAAGGATAGGATAAATGGGAAAAAGCGGTTGAGAATTCGATTATTCGAATTTTCGTCAGCCATCGGATTGAATTAATGGAAGGACGGGATAAGCAAGGGCTGAGATCTAAGATCTCGATCACTTGAATATCCATCAGCCATCGAATCACCTTAAGTGGAAGGACAGGATAAGAAAGGGATGAGATCTGAGATCTTAATCACCCGAATTTTCGTCAGCCGTCAGATTGATTTAAATGGAAGGATAGGATAAGCAAAGATGGAGAGCCGTTGGATTTAATCCGAGGCAAAGCTGCAATCTCAGACAGATCGAGCCATTGATCTAAGATATTGATCAGATGAACATAATTCGTTTCGGGTATAAAGTTATGAGGAGGTTACGCTCCGGAGAAATCACTTCAAGAATTTATAGTTGAGATTTCAAATACTCGAAGCCCGGAGAGACGAAGAGATGAAAAAAATTCTCAACCACCAGATCATCCGAAGTAAATCTCAGTCGTCAAATCGTCCGAAGAAGATCTCAAGCGTTAGATCGTCCGAAGTGAATCTGGGTCGTCTGATCCAAAGCGTCAGTTTGAGTTTTGAAATTCCTGAAGCCCGGAGAGTTGAAATACATTCTCGACTGCCAGATCATTCGAAGTAGATCTCAGTCATCAGATCGTCCGAAGAAGATCTCAAGCATCATATCGTCCGAAGTGAATCTGGGCCATCTGATCTAGAGTGTCAGTTTGAGATTTGACATTTCAGAAGTCCGGAGACCTGAAGGAGATCTCAACCGTTGATCGAGAAAGGGGCCGCAGAACCATTGATCTGGTTGAAATGTCAAATTCCTGAAGTGGAGGCAGAGTCATCAATTGAGAAGGACAGGTGTCCGCAGATCATCGACTCCGACAGTTTTGCGTACGGAGGATAGCAGGGTTTGAGAGTTGAAACTCTCAAAGCTTGGATCACGAAATAAATCACAGTCGTTGATTTAAGAAGGTTAGATCTGATCTGTCAGTTCAGGAGCATCGTCAAGATCGTGAGATCGATGGTCCTGTCGCATTGCGGGGATTGAAGGTGCGCGGACTTTAAAAAATTGAGGGCGGGCTGCAATCAAAACCACAGTTTTGGAGAAAGGACACATGGAGGCTCGAGGTAAATTACGGGGCGAAACGCAGTTTGATGTCAAACCACCTTTGGCCGCGCCCGTAATCTCATAGTCACATGATAACATCGCCCAAAGTCACATCAACGGAAGTTAGGGGAAGGAGATAGAGCTGCTAGGCTCCACATCGGAGGTTACGCATTGAAAATTCAAATAAAAAGCCTTTACGTGTATAATCCAACGATGCTGATCAAACCGAATATGATTGAAGGGTTGTTGTTTCACTTCATGGTTTCTTGATCAGTTACAATTCAGTTACACTAACTGAATCAATATTCTGGGACGTTGTAATCATGGCTCTTGAGCGTTCTAAGATTCCCGACATGGGCCTTGGAGATTTAGGGAGTAACGGATGATGAGGGCATGAATAAAAGAAAGATGTCGCGACAGAGGAAGGTTGTTGTTTCTTTGTAAAAAGTAGTCGAACCATAAGCAATGGTGTTCACAGCATGAACTAAGGGATAAAATGTAGAGATGAAGAACATAAGCTGGACAGAGCAGAAATGGTGAAAACAACAAACTGTACGAGAACTTAAGCGTAAGAAGATGCGAGCAGGAACACACTAATGCAGACAGAGCAGAGAAGTGTAGCAGAATAGTGATGAGACTGGTAAGCCATTGATAAATACTATATCACTGTAATAAATTTCATAAAGCAAAGATTTATATCTCAGGGTGGTAGGGTGGTGTTAGGGAGGACTGTTGTCCTCAAAGTTTCAAGTGGGTGCTTGAACACAGGGAGTTGTAGCTTCCATCTGGTTGCAACCAGAAAAACCAGGGTGGTAGGGTGGTGCAAGGGAGAACCATTGTTCTCTGTTATATAGGTTGGTGCATGTGTGACTAGAAGTTGGTGCTTCCATCCAGTTGGTGTTGGAACACTCATGGATTTGGTGCTTCCTTCTAATGGGTGCTAGAGAAACCAGAGAGTTGGTGCTCCCAACAAGTTGCAGCTTGTAGAACATAGGTTGTAGCCTCAATTTGAATTGGTGCTCAAAGATTGATGATGTACAAAACATAAAAGACTACCTATCATTCTAAGAAGAAGATGTTTTCTCCCTTTATGGGTTTCCTCATGAATATTTGTTTCTGTGTATATCATATGTGTGATTGATGTTTACTATTTCTGATGTTCATGACTTGCATAATCTTGATGATCACTTGGAGAAGATTAATAATATTTTAATAGGTATAAATTGTTTAAGCACGGTAACAATTAATTCACCCCCCCTCTCAGTTGTTTTAGTAATTTCAACACATACTCAAATGGCTTAAATATTTAAACGATGCTCACCATAATATTGACTTGTACCTCATGGAGCAAGGCCCACTACCTTCCGGAAGCCAACTAGTGTGGTGGATGCCATCTGTAAACCTGTGACCATCTGTGGTGGTGAGTGGGTTTTCCATCTGTGCAAAGGGTACTACCGGTCATGTAGTCTCTCGACACTCCATATCTTAAACCTAAGGGCCTCAAGACATCATCTTCATAGTTATCCACAAAATGGGGATAACAGGCTTGAAACCCCCATCATTTTGCTTGCTTTGGGAATGATGTGGCACCTTAGGAGCATGATGTCCTAGCCTTTAGAGGCTTACCTACACATGTTCCACCTTGGAGAAGAGTCTTGTGGGTTTACATGTTATTATTTTGTCATTTTTCATCATATTTTAGTCTATGTGGGCAAAAAGAGAAAAACGATTTGCTAATTAAGCATTGTAACTTTGGTTTTGACCTAAAATTAAGGATATGATTGTAAATGTGGACAAACATGACTTGTGTTTTCCTCTACAAATAGAGAAAAGTCATTTTCATTTGGATATAACTCACTTGTGAGGGTTCTTCCTCTCTAAGGAAAATTTCGGCCTCTTTATTTTGTCTTGTGCATTCTAGAAAAAGGCTTGTCTTTGGCATTTTGGAGAAAAATCAATTTCTCTTGAGGCTTTATCTTGGATGAATGTGGATGATGTTTGGTAAACAATAGGGTTTGGCATCTATCCTCTTGTATTTTGTGAGTATATTTCTATAATTGTTTATCTTTGTTCATGAATTTTAAATTTTAAACCTTAAGAGAAGTACAAGGGTGTACACCCTCCACTAAAGATATTTCATTGTTTGTCTTGGAATTGTTCAAGCCTTGATATTGGAAGTAGAAGGGCCTACACCCCTGTTTAAAAGGCTTGGATAGGGTTAATCTTATAGGAAGTAAGAGGGTTTACACCTCTAAAAGATCTTTCCCTAGTTCAATTTAAATCACTAGAACATCTCGGGGAAAGGAGGACGACTTGGTTTTGTAAGGGTTCAAAACCAAGGTGCAAGTTGGCTCTCCCTCTTGATCTCTTAGCTATTATTTGACTTCATTGCCCAAGGATAAATTGTTTTAATTGCATTGGAGAACAAAAATTGTTGCATTGCAATATGTGAAATAAGATCATTTTGAAATCTTTCTAATTTGGCTTAATTGCACTCATCATAAGCTAATCTCCCTAGCCAAAGTGTTTTGGTTGGAGGCGATTTATTTACGTTTGTAATTAAATTAATGCTACATCAATTAGGGCTGAAACAAAACACTCTCTTAAATTTGTCTTTCTCTCAATTATCATTGTTGAAAGTTGCATACAAATATTGGAAACTAATCTACAAGTTAAGGGTTTTTCATTCAAATATTTGTTTGTTGACTTTAACAATTAGAATTCGGTGTTGTAGCAAAACTTTGTTAAAACCATATAGATTTGTCATAAAATTGTTGATAACACTTGGTTTATATCCCTTTCAACCGTCAAAATTATTGTTTGAATATTGAAATGTTATCTACTAATCAAGGGTTTTTGTTTCAAGATATTACTTGCTAATTTTGACGGTGATTTATTGCAGTTGTTAATGTTTCCTTCTTGCTAATATAAATTATAGTCTGTTGCAATTTTTGGGACAACAATGTTTCTTGTTGTTTCCCTTAGTGTTTGTGGGTTTATTTTCATGATATTGGGTCTTGGGATAGTGGTTCTAACATTTGTTTTCCGGGCTATTGATCAGACTCTTTCTTCCCTTCACCAAAGTCATCATTCTTCAAACCCCGAGCACTCTCATACTGTAACCTATAGGGGTTTTCCTTTCACCTTCATTCCCCCTAGGGTCACCCAAGACTCCTCCCTTTTAGTGAATTTCTTCATCACTAAAGAGGGGAGTGTTTATCTAAAGTGACAGTGGGTAGATGCTCCTGAGTTGTCACACCTTTGTGGGTTGAGGTTGGATTTGCTCAACCTACATCTTGTGCGATAACTTGTCCTTTCAATCTTTCGTTCGAGTCCTTCCAAATATTTAGCCTTTTACTCCTCCTCGTGTTGGATGATGGGGGATGCCTTAATTCCCCCCTTCCAACAGATCTCTTCCTATCAACTTCAACACATCTTGCTCTGAGACAATGATCTAGATTCATTTTTAGTACCTTGAGGCTTGCAGTCATCAGTGGAAAGTTCCCTCATTATTGACAGTAGGAATACATCAATGTCCCTTGATTGATAGATTCTATCATTTGTTTGAAATCAAATACTCTATTCACACTTGTTAGATTGTACTAGGTACCTTGATGCCCATTATCATTATCGGTGGTTTGTCTCACGTTTTTTAACGATACACATCAATGATCGATAATGAAACTGTGTCTCTCTATGTTCAACTTCAACACATCTATTCGCATTGTGTAGACTCGTACCAAGATGATTGATTTGAATACCTAGGGAACGTAGTAGCATCACCTCTTTTATGTTGCTTCCCGAGTTGTGATTGAACAATGACACTCCTTACATCAGTACTTGTGAAGGATCAGTTATTAAACTCTTGCCCCCATATATCCTTCATTGATTCTAAGACATAGATCCACTATGTATCTCTTTCATGGCTATGATCTTTGTTTGACATAGATCCAATGTGTATCTCTTTTGTGGCAATGATCATTGATTTCTATATATACATTCTCCATGGATTTGTAGTGTACCTGATTGGTGGTCATGCTTGTAATCACACCTAAGCATGGATATACCCACCTCGATTGGATTCTTGTTTTTGTGGTTGGTTTTTGTCCTTAGATTGGATTCTGGCGACCTTCACCTTGAATTACTGCTCTTCAAATACTTATAACATATTTTGGCCATCGGTTGCTCTTCTAAACTCACACATTAGGGGACATCTTTTATAGCGTCAATTTCCACCATTGAAGGATTGTTGTTCTTATTGTCCTAGTCCCTATCCTATTTGTAGACAATTATTCCCCACACCTCCTTGAGACCTTCTAAAAAGAATATTTTTGGAAGTTGAACATGCCCTAACAGTTATGTAGCACGCTTATACACGGGTTGACCAAAGGATAGTCAAGTACATGCTAGTAAATGCTTAAAAAAATATTTTTTCCTAATTAAATGTTGATTTACAGGTTTGGTTAGTTACCTAACTCCATTTACCCGTACTCAACCGTCTCTAACCAACTAGAGATAGCATAAATAAAGCATTTGGTTCAAGGTGAAAGGTAATGATTGAATGATTCATTGCACACACAAAAAAAACATTCATTTGGCTACACCTGCCATGTCTGCAAGCCCATATACATCCCAACCTATGCTATTTATTGACATGGAAACCCTTGTTTCCATCCTTCTCTGATCACCATCCAATCCGATTAAGTGTCTCCCTTATATTCTCTTTGAATCTGTTGGTGAACCTAGAGTCAAATCCAACCTTTATAGAAAGAGCTTGGGTGGAGGGACATGGAGTCTCTTTCGAAAGGGCAACACCACACAGGACATGTATACAACATAACTACCTTAATTGTTGAACATCAATAAGAAACTCATTCCTTTGAAAATCATTGTATTTGTAATGTTTAAATTGCAATTCTTTCATAAATGCTTTGTAGAACACTAGTTGCTTTGATCATTTTGTTATATTTAATTGGACTAACGGGTTGTTATTAATGTAACTATCACTTTGCGTAGACTTGAATACTTGAAGTTTTTGCAGGTTGCAGAGGAAACTATTGACAAAGAGTGAGAATTTTTCGGGACTCGATATCAACATCAAATGAGGGACTCCCTGTGAGTCTATTCTCCTTCTCCTAAAAAAATTAGTTGTTTCAAGTGAACCAGTTATAATATCTTTGTTGCGTGTTTTATTGGGAATTTGTTTTCTTTACGGTCATTGATTTGTTGTAGTAAGCCCACTATTGAAGGGGATTTTCCCCGAAAGCAATAATTTGCAGGTACATAAGCTACAACCACATCCATCATGATATTCTTGATAAGAAGTTGTGATAATGTCACCACCAAATCCTTTATCATACCCTCACATTTAACCTTTCTTGAGTCAAAAGAGTATAAATCATGATAAGATCTAGTTATTTCAAGCCCCAAATTCTCCATGACTAATTTGGGCATAAGGTTATGGGAGGCTCTAGAATCTAACATGCAATTATGCAACAATTTATCTTGTATGTTTAAAGTCACATAAAAAGGTGCAACTGACTCCTCCTTATTATCTATGTGAGGTCCAAATGTAATTGTTGGCAATTCATCATGTGTATTCAAGGTATCAGGTTGAATGATAACATATGTTCCATGCATAACCTTCTCAATTTGATCTTGGTAAACATGGTTCTTGACCAATTCTACTAATGGCACAAGTATCTTGATTTTCCCCAATTCAAGCTCAATGTTAAAAGGTTGACCAAGCTTGTCAATGTCTCTATGATCAATTCTTCCTTTGACTTGGTCTTGGGTATCTCTCTCTCTCTCTTCCTTTGACTTGGTCTTGGGTCTCTCTCTCTCTCTCTCTCT
>ML846895.1:14558-30080 GCA_009831015.1 Picea engelmannii
GGATGGCTTTGAGCAAACGTTGCCACTTCTCTTCCAAGTAGGATCTAGGGATATCCTTTTTCAAAGTGATACATTTGTGTTCGGGTTTGAGATAAGACCTGAACTCAATATCTTTGATAGTGGTCGACTTGAACCATCTTTCAACAGTCCTTGGCATCTTTGTCACCGCTGTAACAACTGCTTCATCAACCTGCACTTCAATTGTCCCAACTTTGGCTTTGGCTCCGTCATAGGTCAATGTGAATGCTTCAGTCACGCCTTGATGAAATCCTTGGAGTTTTTCACAAAACCTATAACAACCAACGTCTCTGAACATCTGGAAAATCTCAGGGTGAGATTCCAGATAAGTTATGCCACTGAGCTCCTTCCTAAGCAAATTTCCTCCCTTCTTCATTTGCAATAACAGTTGTCAATACCTGCACTACAACAAAAACGGACGTGGGAATATGTAGTGGCGCTGATAGGGAACGAATTGAAGTTCGGGCGAGTGAAAATGCGTGATATGGAGGAAAAGATTTGAATAAAAAACCCTTAATACAGAATGAAAATCCAACCATAGTGATGATTGTGCCATTCGACCAAGACGAAAAGAAAAAACCACGTGATGGATCAGGTAAAGACACATGATGCGAACTTATGGGGATCGGATCTACTAGATTGGGGTTATTAAATAATCATAACAAACAACAGTCACTTGCCCAGATCGTATTATGATTTGATTTCAGTTGATTTCGGCAGCATTTCGGATGATGACGTTGTGTACCGATGGCGGTTTGAGAATCCGATGGGACAGTTTGACCGTTAACCGCCTCTGTGCTTTCGACAGCTTAAAACACCTCACACATATCGTTTTAGCTATCGAAAGAGACAATTTTCGGCAGCTTGGAACACTTTGAGAAAACACCCTTAGCTGTCACAAGTGAAAATTTAGAGTTTTTCTAATAAAAATACAAACTCATCACTTTCTTTGGAAAAGATAGGTCAAAAGCATACCCTGTCATCTTAAAACATCATCAAGGTTTTGAAATCTGCATTCTTGAGCAGTGAAGGCGCTTGTGAACTTTGAAGCTCGGTATCTTGAACAATGGAGTCGCCAGGTGAATGGTACGGCCTTCCTGTGTTTGGCTTCTGTTCACCATCAGAAGTCAAATCTGAACTTGATATATTTTCTGGAAAACTCGAAAGCTCGTTCCCCAGTGGAGTCGCCAAAAATGTTAACGCTCTGTAATTTGCCCAAGGCTGCGGAGGTAGTCACAGAGGTAACCTCAGACCACTTGGACTCTTGGATCTATCCCTCCAAGACTCAGAGAGGGATCTCTCTTTTCGATTTAACTTGGTTTGTATGGGATGGATATTAGGCTAGCTATGAAAGTAAGGGGTTGGGGTTTCTGAAATACTTAGATGAGGATGTGGTTGACGAGTTTCTTAGATCACCATTGGGATATGGGGTATGTTTAAGATAATGATCAAATCAGATCTAGAGGTAAATGTCTCCACAGGGAAAGATAGTAACAATTGTTGGATCGAATCAAGTTTGAATGGTGTCGATTTGAGGAAGAAATGGGAGAGGAAAAACTGAGCAAATGAGCAGTTAAGAATTCATAAACTGAGTTTTAGAAGAAAACATAAAGATTACTGAAAAATTGGACAAAGAGTATGCAGACATAAATTCTTCTCCATTTACTCTTTTTCAATAATAAGAAATGAAATTGCTTGAATGATAGAAAAAAAATAACTAAAAACAGACAAGGAACACACCACCAACATTGCTACACAAGAATCCTGTAAATCATTTTCTCTATTACTGTTTAGTCATTCAAAGATTACAGACAAAAACCTCCTGGGGTAGCAAGGCCCACAGTCCAGCCAAAAGGAAGAAACTTCACAGGTTGAACCATCCTTTCATTTTTTACATGTGTATATATAGGTAAAGATACTATTAGTCCTCAGAAAATTCGAACTCTAGCTCTGCTTTCTAAAAATAGAAAACAATTACAATCATTGACACATGTCACAGATGGTCTCCTAAAAATAAGGGTCGATTATAACAGAAATGACACATGCAAAACTTCTCCAGATTTCCAGAATGTTGTTTCAGTAGAGTCCTCTTCCATTCGAAAGGAAGACAACACATTGACAGGTGGAGAAATAGCGTTCCATTTAGTGGTCTTCACGATATCTTCAATAAATGTCAAGAAGATGACAAGGCACTTTGAAATCCTGCTCTGACAGATGGACAATCTTCACCACGAATTTCAAGATCCACTTAACCATTTTTCCTTAATACCTACCTCAAAACTCGAAAAGGGTGATGATCTGTATCACTTTAATCTTTATCTTTCGTTTGGCACACCTTTCACAAAATATCGACCTCAGAAATTTCGGTTTGTGCAAAACATGAACATTCTGTCATCCTTTACGCTTTCGGTAGCTTATAGGTGTAAAATAGCAAAGGGTTAGTCGTCAAAAGGGTAGCTTGCCGCAGCTAATGACGCCTTGAGGAAAACGAATACGCTGTCGAAAATGCTGAATTTTCCACCATTGTCCAAAACTGCAAAAAGAGACTTTCTTCGACCTACCTACTCCTGAGGGTCTTCATTTAGGTTCTCAACAACTTCAGCTAGAGCTCTTAAATCAGAATGGGCTCTTAGCTTAAGATTCTTTAGCCTCAGTTTGATCCTCAAACTTTTAATCACTTTAAGCAATTTTTGATTTTCCTTGAGAAATTTCTTGTTCCTCTTATGTTCCTTGACATGCATTTTAGCTAATCTTTCAAAACAATCCCTTACCTCATCTGAAGTGTTGCTTATAGTCTGGTTTTGGGATTTGATGACCCTCTCAAGCATCTTCATCTCTAATATTTCTTCTTGGAGTTCTTCAACTTTTGATGGTTTGTTGACCTTGCTGTGCCTGCTGGTTGATGTTTCAGGAATCTCCAAGTCTGAGACCTCTGATGGAAAATGTGCTTCTCTAAAAGCATCCTGTTCAGGAACCTCCCTTTCCCCTGGCTCTAAATCCTCCTCTGAATCTGTATAAGGCAGATTCAAAACGTTTTTTCCAGAGGCATTTGTTTTCCCTTCTGTATCTTGGCTAAAAATGAGCCTCTTCTTGGCTTTCTTGGACTTTGAAGAAGAAGTTGGGCCCTCTATAATTACTGGGGAAATGGCTCTCCTTTTTCTTTTACTGCTCTCTGGTGTTGAAAACTTAATGATTGAATTCTTCTTCTGGTCCTTCGGCTGGGGTTCTGGTTCAAATTCGCCCCAAAAAAGAAGATACTCCCAACTCCTATCTCTCTTCTGTAATTCTTGAAACATTATGAGTTTGATAAGACTGTGATGGGAGAGTCTACTCTGCACCTTGCTAGGTAGGGCCTGAACCTGGTGTGTCATCTTTGTTATACTTTTGTGAAGGTAGAAGGGCAGATTTAGAGGACACCTACCTGTGAAATGATTCATAAGCTTGAAATGGTAGAACATCGCTCTACTATATCTGCCTTCACACGTTATGTATACATGGATGGCTTTGAGCAAACGTTGTCACTTCTCTTCCAGGTAGGATCTAGGGATATCATTTTTCAAAGTGATACATTTGTGTTCGGGTTTGAGATAAGACCTGAACTCAATATCTTTGATAGTGGTCGACTTGAACCATCTTTCACCAGTCCTTGGCATCTCTGTCACCGCTGCAACAACTACTTCATCAACCTGCACTTCAATTGTCCCAACTTTGGCTTTGGCTCCATCAAAGGTCAATGCGAATGCTTCAGTCACGCCTTGATGAAATCCTTGGGGTTTTTCACAGAACCTATAACAACCAACATCTCTGAACATCTGGAAAATATCAGGGTGAGATTCCAGATAAGTTATGCCACTAAGCTCCTTCCTGAGCAAATTTCCTCCCTTCTTCATTTGCAATAACAGTTGTCAATACCTGTACTACAACAAAAACGGACGTGGGAAGATGTAGTGGCGCTGATAGGGAACAAATTGAAGTTCGGGCGAGGGAAAATGCGTGATATGGAGGAAAAGATTTGAATCAAAAACCCTTAATAAAGAATGAAAATCCAACCATAGTGATGATTGTGCCTTTCGACCAAGACGAAAAGAAAAAACCACGTGATGGATCAGGTAAAGACACATGATGCGAACTTATGGGGATCGGATCTACTAGATTGGGGTTATTAAATAATCATAACAGACAACAGTCACTTTCCTAGATCGTATTATGATTTGATTTCAGTTGATTTCGGCAGCATTTCGAATGATGACGTTGTGTACCGATGGCGGTTTGAGAATCCGATGGGACAGTTTGACCGTTAACCGCCTCTATGCTTTCGACAACTTAAAACACCTCACACATATCATTTTAGCTATCGAAAGAGACAATTTTCGGCAGCTTGGAACACTTTGAGAAAACACCCTTAGCTGCCGCAAGTGAAAATTTAGAGTTTTTCTAATAAAAATACAGACTCATCACTTTCTTTGGAAAAGATAGGTCTAAAGCCCCTCTTAAAAACCTCTAACTCAAAAAATCATTTGTCTAATGATCCATGTTGTTTCCCTACTGAACATAACTTGGAAAATTTTATGTCAAAAGGACAACAAGACCAGCGAGCCATGAACTTCATTATGACACCCACCAATCATATCTGGATGATCAGGTCTCCTATTATTATAGGATACTAACATAGGCTCCACCTGGGTAAGATAGCTCTGAAGGAGGTGTCTAGAACCGTTGATCTCTGGGAACTTGATAATCAGTGCCTTATCCATTGGGTTGTTCCCCAACATGCAACCCAGTCTGCTACAAAATCCCTGGTAGCTGAAGATCTTGAACTGAAACCAAAACTCACTGCAAATTGAAGTCTGGATCACACTTGAACTAAAAAACTGAAAAGCAATCTGAAACTGAAACTATAAAAATGCTCAGAGTACTGAACTTATTTGCACCCATCTACCTACCCTAATCTACCTCATAATTTTGTTGAATCAGGTAATACATAAATGCCAATGAAGCCAGTCCAGTAGTTGCAAAAACAAATGGACAACTTGACTGCTTGTCGATAAAATCCTAAGTATGCCTTGAGTATGTGTCCTCATAATATGAAATGGCAGTTGTTGACATTTTTGGTCCTTATGGAGAAAAGATGTTTGAAAACTCAAGCTAACATGAACCTCCATGTAATCCGCTATAGGATCAATTAAAACATGATGCATGATATTTGCTTCTAGATCTTCAATGACTAGTTGATCAGTTGCATCCTCAAAGTTAAACCTTGCATCCACAACTTCAGCCTTATACTTGAAAACATAACCATCATCAATCTGCAAATCAACAGGTAGTACGATTTCCTCTTGCTTTGGAGAAGGAAGATTTTCCAAGAATTCTTTGAGATCTAGGAAATTATATGACTGAATTTGAGAATCCAAAAGTTCAATATCATTTTCGAACTTTTCAATAACTAGCTCAAGAAAACAAATTTTACTTTTAGGAGAAAATTTGCTTGATTCCAAAATACGAAACACAGTTGTTAAAAATTCTTCGTCAATGTGAAATTCTGCTAACTTATTCCTGAATTCTTCTATGGCTTCACAAGATATAGGATTTGCCACATACCCTGTCATCTTGAAACATCATCAAGGTTTTGAAATCTGGATTCTTCAGCAGTGAAGTCGCTTGTGAACTTTGAAGCTCGGGATCTTGAACAATGGAATCGTCAGGTGAATGGTACAACCTTCATGTGTTTGGCTTCTGTTCACCATCAGAAGTCAAATCTGAACTTGATATATTTTCTGGAAAACTCGAAAGCTCGTTCCCCAGTGGAATCACCAAAAAATTTAGCGCCCTGTAATTTGCCCAAGGCTGCGGAGGCATTCACAGAGGTAACCTCAAACCACTTGGAGTCTTGGATCTAGCCCTCCAAGTCTCAGAGAGGGATCTCTCTTTTTTATTTAACTTGGTTTGTATGGGATGGATATTAGGCTAGCTATGAAAGTAAGGGGTTGGGGTTTTTGAAATACTTAGATGAGGATGTGGTTGACGAGTTTCTCAGATCACCATTGGGCTATGGGGTCTGTGTAAGATAATGATCAAATTAGATCTAGAGGTAAATGTCTCCACAGGGCAAGATAGTAACAATTGTTGGATCGAATCAAGTTTGAATGGTGTCGATTTGAGGAAGAAATGGGGGAGGCAAAACTGAGCAAATGAGCAATTAAGAATTCATAAACTAAGTTTTAGAAGAAAACATAAATATTATTGAAAAATTGGACAAAGTATATGCATGCATAAATTCTTCTCCATTTACTCTTTTTCAATAATAAGAAATGAAATTTCTTGAATGATAGCAGAAAAATAACTAAAAACAAACAAGGAACACACCACCAACACTGCTACACAAGAATCCTGTAAATCATTTTCTCTATTACTGTTTAGTCATTCAAAGATTACAGACAAAAACCTCCTAGGGTAGCAAGGCCCACAGTCCAGCCAAAAGGAAGAAACTTCACAGGTCGAACCATCCTTTCATCTTTTACATGTGTATATATAGGTAAAGATACAATCAGTCCTCAGAAAATTTGAACTCTACCTCTGCTTTCTAAAAATAGAAAACAATTACAATTATTGACACATGTCACAGATGGTCTCCTAAACATAAGGGTCGATTATAACATAAATGACACATGCAAAACTTCTCCAGATTTCCAGAATGTTGTTTCAGTAGAGTCCTCTTCCATTCGAAAGGAAGACAGCACATTGACAGGTGGAGAAATAGAGTTCCCTTTACTGGTCTTCACGATATCTTCAATAAATGTCAAGAAGATGACAAGGCACTTTGAAATCCTGCTGTGACAGATGGACAATCTTCACCATGAATTTCAAGAGCCACTTAACCATTTTTCCTTAATACCTGCCTCAAAACTCGAAAAGGGTGATGATCTGTATCACTTTAATCTTTATCTTTCGTTTGGCACCCCTTTCACAAAATCTCGACCTCAGAAATTTTGGTTTGTGCAAAACATGAACATTTTGTCATCCTTTACGCTTTCGGTAGCTTATAGGTGTAAAACAGCAAAGGGTTAGCCGTCAGAAGGGTAGCTTGCGACAACTAATGACGCCTTGAGGAAAATGAATACGCTGTTGAAAATGCTGAATTTTCCACCACTGTTCAAAACTGCAAAAATAGACTTTCTTCGACCTACCTACTCCTGAGGGTCTTCATTTAGGTTCTCAACAACTTCAGCTAGAGCTCTTAAATCAGAATGTGCTCTTGGCTTAGGATTCTTTAGCCTCAGTTTGATCCTCAAACTTTTAATCAATTTAAGCAATTTACGATTTTCCTTGAGCAATTTCTTGTTCCTCTTCTGTTCCTTGACATGCATTTTAGCTAATATTTCAAAACAATCCCTTACCTCATCTAAAGTGTTGCTTATAGTCTGGTTTTGGGATTTGATGACCCTCTCAAGCATCTTCATCTCTAATATTTCTTCTTGGAGTTCTTCAACTTTTGATGGTTTGTTGACCTTGCTGTGCCTGTTGGTTGATGTTTCAGGAATCTCCAAGTCTGGGACCTCTGATGGAAAAGGTGCTTCTCTGAAAGCATCCTGTTCAAGAACCTCCCTTTCCCTTGGCTCTAAATCCTCCTCTGAATCTGTATAAGGCAGATTCAAAACGTTTTTTCCAGAGGCATTTGTTTTCCCTTCTGTATCTTGGCTAAAAATGAGCATCTTCTTGGCTTTCTTGGACTTTGAAGAAGAAGCTAGGCCCTCTATAATTACTAGGGAAATGGCTCTCCTTTTTCTTTTACTGCTCTGTGGTGTTGAAAACTTAATGAGTGAAGTCTTCTTCTGGTCCTTGGGTTGGGGTTCTGGTTCAAATTCGCCCCCAAAAAGAAGATACTCCCAACTCCTATCCCTCTTCTGTAATTCTTGAAACACTATGAGTTTGATAAGACTGTGATGGGAGAGTCTACTCTGCACCTTKCTAGGTAGGGCCTRAACCTGGTGTGTCATSTTTGTTAGAMTTTTGTGAAGGTAGAAGRGMAGATTCAKAGGACACCTACCTGTGAAATGATTCATAAGCTTGAAATGGTAGAACATCACTCTACTAWATCTGCCTTCACAYRTTATGTATAMMTGGATGKMTTTGAGMAAACSTTGCCACTTCTCTTCCAAGTAGGATCTAGGGATATCCTYTTTCAAAGTGATACATTTGTGTTCGGGTTTGAGATAAGACCTGAACTCAATATCTTTGATAGTGGTCGACTTGAACCATCTTTCACCAGTCCTTGGCATCTCTGTCACCGCTGCAACAACTGCTTCATCAACCTGCACTTCAATTGTCCCAACTTTGGCTTTGGCTCCGTCAAAGGTCAATGTGAATGCTTCAGTCACGCCTTGATGAAATCCTTGGAGTTTTTCACAGAACCTATAACAACCAACGTCTCTGAACATCTGGCAAATCTCAGGGTGAGATTCCAGATAAGTTATGCCACTGAGCTCCTTCCTGAGCAAATTTCCTCCCTTCTTCATTTGCAATAACAGTTGTCAATACCTGCACTACAACAAAAACAAATGTGGGAAGATGTAGTGGCGCTGATATGGAACGAATTGAAGTTCGGGCGAGGGAAAATGCATGATATGGAGGAAAAGATTTGAATAAAAAACCCTTAATAAAGAATGAAAATCCAACCATAGTGATGATTGTGCCATTCGACCAAGACGAAAAGAAAAAACCACGTGATGGATCAGGTAAAGACACATGATGCGAACTTATGGGGATCGGATCTACTAGATTGGGGTTATTAAATAATCATAACAGATAACAGTCACTTGCCCAGAGTGTATTATGATTTGATTTCAGTTGATTTCGGCAGCATTTCAGATGATTGCATTGTGTACCGATGGCGGTTTGAGAATTCGATGGGATAGTTTGACCGTTAACCGCCTCTATGCTTTCGACAGCTTAAAACACCTCACACATATCGTTTTAGCTATCGAAAGAGACAATTTTCGGCAGCTTGGAACACTTTTAGAAAACACCCTTAACTGCCACAAGTGAAAATTTAGAGTTTTTCTAATAAAAATACAGACTCATCACTTTCTTTGGAAAATATAGGTCTAAAGCCACTCTTAAAAACCTCTAACTCAAAAAATCATTTGTGTAATGATCCATGTTGTTTCCCTACTGAACATAACTTGGAAAATTTTATGTCAAAAGGACAACAAGACCAGCGAGCCATGAACTTCATTATGACACCCACCAATCATATCTGGATGATCAGGTCTCCTATTATTAGAGGATACTACCAAACCCTTATGGGCTGGGCTCAGCCAAGGCATCCTTGATGAAAATGTCCTTCTTCTTCTTTTGTGCAAAGTCTCAACCAATCATTGTCCTATCTCTTCCCCTGACGAGGTCCCAACAACCATCTGATGGACTCTTCAGCCCCATGGAGGTCCGAACTAATCATATCCCCATGTGTACCGGTCCACTTGGTACCTATCCATCGGGCATGGTCCTGCACATCAAAAAATTCACCCTCCATGGGCTCTTTAGTCCTAGGGATCATAGCAATGTCAATCATATTTCATCATTAATTTTATCAAATGCATGCATAAAACCCATAGCATATCATCCAATAGCTCAAAGATATTACAATGACCTACTATACAAAGCTGAAGAAAAAGACAATATTCCCTATTGAGCCAGCATCCATAAGAAAAGGAAAGTTTCCAGAGGATATCATCCAAGCCATGTAACACGAGGTGGTGTGGTCAAAGGATGTCCAGACATAGTGATAGACAGGGGTGATATTATCCGTGGGTGCCTTTGTAGGATGCGAGTTGTACCTGTGATGGATGCAATTCTTTCCAAGCCCTTTATTGCCTTTATTCTTTCTTTTCTTTATTACTTTTTCTTCTTTTTTTTATTTCAAGGTCTAACTAGAGGGCACTGCCTTGGCATGGTGACCAGAGTTGTCAGTGTTACCCACAAGCACTTTCACAGAGATGATAAGGTTGGCTCGTGATGAGACCCCCTTTCCCTTGGCCATGCAACCAAATGTCACTGCCCCGGTGTGGTAACTAGATAATGGCAATGTCACACTGCTAGGTACCCATGAACATAATGGGTTGGCTCGTGATGAGACCCCCCATCCTCTTGGCTAGGTCTTGTTTTGTCATTTTTCTTCGGGTCCCTCTTGTTTCTTGTTGAGAGGATTTTTATTGCCTTCTCGGGGATCCCTGGGCGAGGCATCTCTAGGTTTTGTTTTTTATGGCTTCTATCTCTTACCAGCTGCTTTTACCCCCTGGGCCTTTAGCCCCTTCTTCCCACGAGATAAGGTGTAACCCCACAAACAGGTCATCCTAATGTACGGACTAGGAGAATGGGATAGATGAGTGGGAGATAAGATGTAAGAGTGATGATATGAAGGGAGCAGACAATGTCCCTTCAAAATCCCCCCTGGTGGAAAACCAAAACCTATGGGTACAAGCTTTCTAGGGTACCCTGTCAATCCCCCCAACCATAGTCAAGTGGGTTAATATAAGATCCAAGCAGTCGTCATAAATGAAAGGAATTTGATGCATATATCTAAAGGTTATAATGATCAAATATGACACATACCATGATACCTGGACCAATTACCTCATGGAGCAAGAGTCTTCTCCGATACAAGTCCAAGCCGAAGGTGATGGATGTTGTTGCTGTTGACAGGAAAAATCTGATGAAGAAGAAGAAAGATGGGCCCTCCAGGGCCATGCTTAGGTCAATCCTGCTCTCAGTATTTCATGTCTAGGACCTATGGGCCTCGAGACATGATCTCCTAGTTATCCCTAGAAATCGGGGATAACAAGCACAAAAACATACCATTTACCTAGTAGCATCAATATAGTCGTCTAGACTATTTCATGACTGTATCATGAGCATCACCATCACCATCAACTACATCATCTCTCGGAACCATACTTCATCTGAGTAATTAGACACGATGTTGGATAAGTCACTCGTACCATAGAGTGATACAAGAGCCACTCTTATAATCTAGAGGAGTAAATGCTCTGAACCAATTTTCGTCTGGAAAATCTTTGTTCATCATTCGTTTGGATAGTGATTATTTTCAATAAACTGTTGATAGTCTTCAAGGCAGTTAGAACCGAAATAGAACACAACTGTGTCTATCCATAGTAGTATATAACTACAATCCAGTGGTTCACTACCACACCAAGTAACACACAAGTACTTGATCAAAAACATATGGTTGTGAACAGTGGAACATATCCACCACAATAGTCCTCATCTACTGTGATACAGTCTTCATAACAAACATCTGATAGCAACCTGCATAGAAACAATGTTATGATATATACTGAATTATTTGGGCCAATCTTTCACTCACATCTGTGAGCTCTGAAAGAATATATGCCTCACGAACAGTGGAACACATCCACCACAGTAGTCTATATCTATTGTCTTCATAACAAACATATGATAGCAACCTGCACAAAAACAATGTTATGATATAAATTGAATTATCTGGGCCAATCTTTCACTCACGTTTATGAGATTTGAAAGAATATATGCCCTCATCAACAATGGGGTATCTGCCCTATTCTTCTCAAACAAGGAAGAAGGATTGTTTCTTATTTATGAGCATGGACCATTCCTCACCTTGGGCCATTCTTCCTACACTAGTCAAAGTGCACCCTGGACAGAATGTATAAACCCTAAGGAATGTCTGAGTCTTGGACCATTCCTCACCCTGGGCCATTCCTCCTACACTAATCAAAGTGCGCCCTGGAAAGAATGTATAAACCCTAAGGAATGTCTGTCCTGGACCATTCCCCACCCTGGGCCATTCCTCCTACACTAATCAAAGTGCGCCCTGGAGAGAATATATAACCCTAAGGAATGTTTGTCCCTGATTGCTGAGCCTGGACCATTCCCCACCCTGGGCCATTCCTCCTACACTAATCAAAGTGTGCCCTGGAGAGAATGTATAACCCTAAGGAATGACTATCCGGACCATTTCCTCTGTTAACCACAAGAGGAAAAGAATGTCCTGCATCAACCTCCAAAACGGACCATTCCTCATGTTAACCACAATGAGAAATCGTTGTCCAGTGAGGCGGGCCAGTCTTCTTGAGTAACCCTCAAGAAGAGAGACTTCCCTAGACCACTCCCCATGTTAACCACAATGGGAAGTCACTGTCTATGATACATCAACAATCAAATTACTTTCCATGTTAACCACAATGGAAAGTGACTGTCCGTCAAAAGTCTCAACCCACTTTCCGAACAGGAAAGCATTGTCCAAGATGGACTATTTTTCAATTTTGAAGAATGAATGTTTTCAATAATGTTTTCAGTGCTCCCTCCTAACTTGGAGAGTCGTTTCTTCCTTTTCCAATAATAAGGAAGTTGTTTTCACGAGCTCTAGCTTGAGTACACAAACTCTTTCATCTTGGATAGAAGTTTTACCAAAATGTCTGCTTATCTGCTCATTTGTGGAGATATGTATTGCAGAACCATTTTCTCCTTTCTGGACTTCATCATGGATAATGTAATGCTTGATTTCAAATGTACTTTAGTCTGGAACACTGTGAAGGCTTCATGTAGATCTGAACGATAGAGTGTATCATAGTTGGAAAGCTGGAACATATCCATGTGGCACTTCTTCTGTCATCATGAGATCTGATCTACTGAGTAGTCATCTTGATGTTATAGGAAATCTTCACCACACTTCTGCTCTGCACTGGAGGTTCTCCACCAAGTTATCTTCTTCTATTTGCGTACATGAGTCTCTTTATGGTATGCCTCAAAGTCTTGAGATTGCTCTTCATACACTCTTTATTCAATTTCTCTGGAGAACATTCTTTGCATTCATCTGATGTAGAACTCCAAATCATGGATGTTGCAGATGATATAATGACTCATGTAGTGATATGTTTGGTGTACTGGAAAAAGTAATCATCATAGTCTTCTCCCTCCATCTAGGATAACCTCTGGTTCTAGATCTCGCAATACTTTCATTCATAAGTCTTCCATACATTGTTCTTCATCACGACTTTCAGTTCTTCTGCTTGATTGCTTTTAGTGAGATCATATCAGGCTGGTAATCTTGTGATTCTTTATACAATGACTGGTTGTTCTGGTTCCTCTTTCTTTCTTGGAATCCTCATGTTCTTCTTCATGTTTTTCTTTAGCTCTTGCGTTCATGGAGTTTCTTATAGATTCCATGCCCTAGAGATTCCACTTCTTCCTTTAATCATAGGATCACGGATTTGGATGGACAACCAGGAATACTTTAAGGCTTCTCTTCAAAGAAGTCTTCTTCTACGGTTGAACTGAACACGTACTGTCTTTCATGGCTGCTACCATGGATATATATATTTCATCATCTTCAATGGATCATAGGATTAGCTCCCTCCTAACCCTTGCTTCATGTAAGAGCGCATATAATCGTCTCCCTCCATCTGACAGAGTCCACGCTTCCATCTGCATCCTTATTGTCTTTTGCAATGTATAATTGGCTCTCTTTGTCTAACAGAGTCCACGCTTCCGTCATAAGTCCTTTTTCCAATTTCCTCTCAATTTCTTTGCTTCTTATAAGTCTCTTCATGATTGATTCGACTTATCTTGCAATAGCTTCCATATGATTTGTATTTCACTCTTTCATGTGTATTATCTAATGATATTGCTTTTCATCTTGTCTGTTCTTCCATAGGTATAGTTCTTCTTGGAACACATTATCTTCCAAGAGATAGATATACAAGATATGTACAGAGACGATGCAAACAAGAAAGAAGAAGAGTGTTGTTACCTTTTAGAAGAAGAAGTCTCTTCCATCCTGCTTAGTCTTCTTTGTAGGTTCCTTTTCTTCGACAATCGATGCTTCGTGTTTCTTTTTCCTTTTCTTTAGCTCGGGACACTGATTCTTGTAGTGATCATACTTTTGACATTTGAAGCATTGTACTTATGAAGTGTCTTTCTCCTGATTTGGCTTCCTCTTTGAACCAAACTTCCTTTTGTTCCTGAAGTTCTTGAATCTTGCTGTGAAGGCTTGATCATCGTACTTCTTTTTGGGTTTCTCTTTTACATTGATCCTTGATTCTTCTTGAGCACAACAAGTCCAAAGTTCTTCAAATGTTGGGTACTCCTTCCTTATGTTCATGCTTGCAGTAAATGCATCCCATGTCTTGGGAAGACCATTGAGTACTATGTTCACCAATTCCTTCTCTGAAGTGATCTCTTCAATAGCTTGTAGTTGATCTCTTAACTGGGAGATTCTTACAAAGTATCATGTTATGTTGTCGTCGTCATTCATCTTCATGTTACAGAGCTCATTCTTTAAACTCATAACTTGTCCAATGTTTCTGACTGAGAAGAGATTTGTTAGGGCATCGTACATCTTCTTCGATGAGTCAAGATGGGAGATGTAGGGTATCAAGTGGTCTTTTATGGAATCCATTATGATACTCATGGCATTGATGTCAACATATTTGAACTTCTCCATAGCAGCAACGTTCTGCGGTTCCTTCTCTTCTCCTTCTTCAAAGTCTGGCTTCACGATCTTTCCTTTAACGATATCCAGTACTTTATTCTTGGCAAGGATGAGGTCAATCCTTGTCTTCCATGCTCTGAAGTTAGAGGCTCCATATAACTTGTTCTCAGAATTCATAGAGTTCGTCATGGCTGCTTGACTTGGTCAAACCCTAGATTTGACCAGAAATCCAAACTTCACGTCCTGGCTTGCTGAGAGTATCAGAAGATGCGCTAGACTAGGGTGCACTGATCTATCTGGAGATTGGGTCAATCTCTTCAATTAAGGTGCCTCAACGAGAGGATTAGGGTTTCTGCAACTACTCTTGCTAGTAACCCTAATGGTAATGTCTTGGGAGTTGCTTCTGCTAGTAACCCTAGCGACAGTTCCTCAACTAGCTCAATATCCTAGCGGCTATGTTTCCTTCCAGCGTTTAGACTGAATGAAGGAGGTGTGGGCCCATAACCTGTTAGAATATAGAAGATGGTGTGCTCGTTTTATCATTGACGATACCCTCGTCACCCAACCATAGGCCGAAGCCACCCTCCGAGCACCTTAACCTTGACTGAGAATTACTCCGGAAGCAGACCCTAGGCTAGATAGCCAAACAAGGTGTAGCGCATCTTCCTCCAAGGATAGCGCACCAACAATAGCTGATCAGATAGTCCAAACCCTAGCCAGGAGATAGTCCAAGCTCATACTAAAAACTAGTTGCTGCTGCAGCTCTCATCCACATGTGCGCACCAGACTGGGAACTGCAGTGCGCACCAAACTGGGAACTGCAATTCTGAGATGTTGTCAAATGAGAACTGGTGCCCTGTATTTATACTGGTTCTACCAGATTTGTTGGGGCCGACTTCTCCTTCTGGATATGTGTCTGTTCAGTATATTATTATTATTTATGGTCGACTTCTTCTCTTGGAGGCTAATAACCTAATATAAATTATCTTCTTGAGCCGACAAGACTTCTAGGGTTATTA
>ML846896.1:0-29472 GCA_009831015.1 Picea engelmannii
CGATTTTATGCATGCATGGATAAATTTACTTTGCATCTATGCCTAGATGAACAACTTAAACTCTGTGTTATTGAGCATTGACAGATACATCTATATTTGTGTTTTATGTTGATGGATTTTGGCTTGCGCTTGTAATTCTATTGACCAGCAATTAACTGTCCTTGCAATAATTGTTTTCTCTTTTAGCAAATAAGCTTTAGAAATCATTGATGGAAAGTGACTCTGCAATAGTCATTTTCCTTTCATTAAAAAACTAAAATATTTTTATATTTAAATTGCACATTCCTTAGACCAAACAGCGTTGGATTATATGTAAATTGCATATCCCTTTAAACCAGACAGCGCTGGCACCTTTAAACTCAATGAAATTTTAGCTAATTGATATCAATTGATATACAGTGATGTTTAGTGATAGCATGCAGTGTTTTAGCGACAACGGTGGTGTATCTTAGATGAACTCTCCTTGCCATTGATCTCTGGATGTGATCATGCGCTGGAGGTGTTAATGTTGACAAATTTGTGGTAAACGCAGTTTATTTGTTGTTATTATTTCCAGCCTTTACTAATCATGCACTCAAATGAATAAGTTTGATTTTGAATAAGTTATTTGCCATTGCTTTTGGAATAGTCACTAAATAGTAAAACTACTTGTCTGAGCCATCGACAACGATGGAATCATAATCTTGATAACGGACTGGAAGATTTCCAACTTCTGGGCATTAGCGATTTTAATCTGTTATACACTCCTATCTCCACTTGAATATTTTCAGAGTCGTTGTAATCATAACCTAGAGAATGAGCAGGTACACCGTATTACATATTTAGGAATCCCTAATACCAAGGTCGACTTACCTAGCTCTAAAATAGGGAGAGTCGGTGTGTACAAATTTAGAACCCCACCTTAAATTTTTCCAGCGATTATGTTGGTATCCTTTCTCCTTGATGCTTATGAAAAAATTTGAAGTGACAGTTGGTTTTAGCAGTCACTAATTAAAAGGGAGGAATGACAGTCGTTGGGCAATAACCCTCAGTGATTGTTTCGATTTGCAAGATTATAAAATTTTTGGCAATGATTTTTGCAGAACCTTCACTTCTAGATAGTTGTACCCCTACGTGCCTTGCCTTGGATAGAATCGATCCCTTCACCTTCTGGTTTCCTTGCCAGACTAATCACTGACTGCCCTACCCTTGGTTTTCGTTCCTTGCAAAGATGTGTTGCACCGCCTTAAGTCTCATTTCAATTCTGTAATTGTTAATTCGGCTTAAATTTCCTTATTGCATTGGGCAACAGTTCTCCCTAATCACTCCCGGCAGCAAGTTAAATTTCTGTAAAGATAAACGATTCATTATTAATGTCTGATACATTACCCTTACCCAGCAGTGAATGGTCTTAAACGCCTTTTATTGCTAAATTATTAACTCCTGGTTATTTGCGCTTGATAAATGCCAGGTTGTATTGTTATCTATTCTCTTGAATTAAATACCTCGCTTTTGCTTTATGTTAATGCCTTGATTGTTTTACTCTTTATTTAATGATAGCATTTAGTATTAGATTGTTACCTTTGTATAGAAAATTATCACTAATTGGAGGGAGATAGGATTAAAATAAAAGTGGCCCTACAGGTTGTTTTAATGATTTAAATCGAATGGATAGTAAGGATATGAAGGCATATTTTTAACCTTGCTAATTGGGTGGTGTATGATGTTCTTGATAATAAATGGGTTGTGTATGATGTCTTGATAATAAAGTGTGGCTAAATTATAATCTATGCGAGCTAGTGAGATTAAATTAATGATTAGTTATGTCCTTGAATAATTAGCCGAAGTCAAAGTTCAAAATGCTTATTAGTGTCGTTTTTACGATGAATTAAATAATATCTTGATGACCTTTTGTAATTTAAAATTACGCTAGTGGGCTGACTTTATGACTAATTCAGATTATACCTTGTTGTCATTATGCACTTTAGACATGCAAAATCGGGCTCGTAATGGAGGATGGATTAGACTGTGTTAATTACCTTACTTGCTATATTAATTTTCATTGTTTTGTAATTTGATTAAAAGTACACCTCCCATGCAATACTGTGATAGTAGTGAGTAATTTAATGAGTTAATAATGATTCACTATCGCAATATGCCTTAATGTAGATAACCTTGTTGATTGCAATATTGAGGGTTATGTTTTTGTCATTAGCTTAGTAGGCTTGGTCTGCTTGTGTCGGGTGCGATGTAGACGCATCCTTGTTCCTCAGAACAGTTCCCAGCCCTGAGACCTTAAATGGTTAAAATTGATGGGAACCTGGGCTTGAGCATTTCTTATGTGTCTTGGGGGTCCTAACCATTGTAGGGTAGGATGGGCGGGTAGTCAGTCTTATTTATTTTGTCGATTGATTGTCGTTCATTGCATGCAGAGGCTCGATGTGCGTCTTAGATCTTTATGTTGTCATCGCAGTTGCATGCATCATGAATTGTCGTCATGTTGCGATGCAGATTATATTGTCTTTATTACCCTTGTACACACGCACACACACACAAAAAAAAAATTATTGCACTTGTTATGAGAGGTCGATGCCGTGACGAACGGGAGGTTCGTTACAATTTAATATTAAAAAATATGTGTATATATAAATTTTCAAGTAGCATTTTCGGATTCAATTTTGAGTTTATTCTAAGCGATGGTAACAACTCTGAAGGTCGTGATTTCAATTATGTATTAACTCTAACTCAAAAAAAAATGGGTGATATTGGTAGCATCATTTTTAGACTCAAGATCAATTTTAAGGTTTTAAGTTTTTGTGATGGCCATGATTTCAAACAAGTAGGAATTTAAGGGTCTATTTTAATGGTTTTGCCCACAACAATATCGATTCTCAAGGTTGCAATGTCAAACATGTCGGCATTTTAACCACCCCCCAAAAATGGGTGTTGCTGGTAGCATTCTCCTTTTTTAGAGATCGCATTTTTTACCCCTATTTCAGAAAGGGGTGCTAGCACTATTTTTTCAAACAGAGGTAAAAGATGTGACCTCTAAAAAATGAGAACTCTTGAGATTTCTTGTTAAGTTGGTAACTTTGTTAATATATATGAAAGAAATATTTAACATTGTTAAGATCTATCTTCGAGTTTTTAAAGATACAATGTATGTGTTACAAAAACAATCATAGAGTATAGAAATTTCACATACAAAAAATATTGCATTGTATATTAAAAAATTTCTATATCCACAATATATAACTGTATATCTGATCTAAGACAAATTCATCTCTTTATTGTATTTGTCTAATCTATATTTGTTTATAATATTATATATTATGAAATTTTTAATATATAATATATAACATTTATAAACCAACCTAGATCCATCTTAATTGGGGATTTATCAAGTATTGAAAGGGATCAAATCTCTTAAGGTGCAAATGGTTTCTCAAGTTTTACACTTTAAAAAAGCACCTAAAAATATTTGATCCCTTTAGAAACTTGATACATCCAATGTTAAAATAAATCTAAGCTAGTTTAAGAGTATTTTTTTTTATCATTTAAAATAAATTTATATAACTATAATATTTATCTATCTATCTATTATTATTATTAATATTATTAATCTAAATTTTACTCAAGTATTATAAAAAAAAATTAAATATAATAATAATTTTGTGAAAATATAAAATTATTTTATTGAAAAATCTTTTACAAACATATAATCAAATAAAATTAAAAAACATCAATAACAACAATATAAAAATAATTTCCCTAGATGGGGTGCCACGCGGAGCAGGGTGGGCACATGGAGAACCGCCAAGAGGGGCCATTAATTGTGGCCAACCGCCCTCATATCCCCGCTAGTTATGAGGGGCATCACTTCAGTCGGCCTCCACCTTTTGACAGGGCCTCTCACTCGCGCGAAGAGGCCGGCCAGCCAGAGCATTAAGCCCTCTTCCTTAATGGATACAACCACCATTTTTGTCCTTATCAACCTTCTCCACGGCCTTAGGATGCATTCGCAGCTCATAGAGTCGTGCAAGAATAGACATGCAGGGGAAGTTCTAGCTCTCATCCTCATTCTCATCATGCCATGAGCTAGAGGAAGACCCCGCAGAGGAGCAGGTTGGTACGCGGCCAACTCTTGGCGGAAAATGCATAAACGACTTGAGTGAGCTCTGGTTCTTTCCAAGAAAAAGAGACCCGGGGAGGCCACAGTAGTACACTCGCCCCCCATAACTCATGTTGAGGAAATTCCTTCGATGGAACTCCCTCACGACTTCTCTGAAAGTCGCATCTTTATAGTTCTGGACAATTGGAACCCCCCTATGTGCATTGGAGCAGAAGCACCACCTCCCCACCCACAAGAAGCACACAGTCCCAGTGAGGCTCCCACTGAGGAATTCGCCATCTGGCTAGTAGAGGAAGAGCTGTCGGAAGACAACAATGAATTACAGTTGCAGAGAATGCAACATGCACACCAGGAGATGGACGTTGAGCAAAAACCACCACCCCTGCCACCACTTCTTCACCCGGAGCACCTGAACTTGATCTTCGAAGTCCACAGAATGGTGGATGACCAAATCTTCAGGGCTATCCATGTTAGCCAACGCCTGGATATGTTGTATGCAGCTTACTCCAGTGCCACCCCACAACGACAATGCCCCACCTGTGCTTAGCCCTATGCCATTCCTGTCAGAAGCAGCAATGAGACGGGCGACCACGAGGACACCGGTTAATAGGTTCTCATGTTCAACATTGTTTCAAACTCTCTCTCTTTTTGATGTTTATAAGAGTTGTAGCTGTTCTAGTTCATAGCCATGTTAGCGTTAGCATAGGCATTATCAAACTGCTGCTGAAACTAGTCATGCACCCTGGTTTCCTTCGGGAAAGGTGGCAATACGAGATTTTGAACTTACATGCTATTTTGGACAGGCCAGTTGTCTCGATTTCCTTCACAGGCGGGACAACTGGCACCTCCATGTCATGGTGTAATTTTGAAACATTAATATAATAGGATCTGTTTTTACTTTTAAAAAAAAACAATATAAAAATAATTTTAAAAATTACAATGCAAAACCAAAACTCTACATAAAATACATAGAAATAATTTAAAAATTGTTATTTATATAAAAATAAAAATAAATAAAAAATACAAAACCAAAATTGTCCATAAAATATGTATAAAAAATTATTTATATAAAAAATTTAAAAATTGTTATTTATATAAAAATAAAAATAAATAAAAAATACGAAACCAAAATTGTCCATAAAATATGTATAAAAAATTATTTATATAAAAATAAAAAACTATAATACTTTTATAGATATCAAAATGATCACTTCATTAACATTATTTTAATTTTTAATTATATTAAATTCACTATATAGATAACATTATAATTTATTTTCCTATGTGATCAGATTAAGAATATTAAAATTTAACATTACAAAATGTAAAACTTCTTAATATGTAATAAAAATGTTTTAGCTAGAATTGGATTTTGAATATAACTCTATTTTTTTTTCACTTAGGAAAAAAGTATTTATATTCGATTCAATATAAAAATAACAGTATAGAAAAAAACTAAAGAGGCAGAGGAGACCTCAATCCAAATCAAATATTACAACCTTTACAAAAAAACGCTGAGAGGAGCATTAAAGAAGAGAGGGACAACAACTAAACATAGATGACCCCCCGCCAACAGCCCAAAACTAAAAGCAAAGCTAATCAGAATAGACAAAATTAGTAAAGGGGAATAACAAAATCATTCCAATAAGCTCCATCCACCCTTTCTTGTATAAATAACTTTCCCTTTTCCAAGGATGAAGCTTGAAAATAAAAACAATATGCATCCATATTAAATTCCATGCAAATGTGAGCGAAATCTAGCCTGGTGAATTCTACTTTCAAATTACAAATTCTGCGTTTCCAAAAATCAAAATCTTCCATTTAAAACTATTACTTATTCAAATCTCAATCGATCATCAGCTTTGAATCTCCATAGACCTATAAGTGTTCCAACTTATGAGCTTGGGAGAAAAATAACAACACCCAAAGACCCAAAAGTTGAGCCTTAGATTTTGTTCCATATCCAACATTTAACCTTAGGAGAAAATAATTACCATTTAAGAGCTTAAGAACAACACCACATGCACAAACAACTCCATTTTGAGAAGAAGAGCCATCGAAAAATCTGGTAGCTATATCATCAAGAAAAAATGGACAGAGAAACCTTCGAGCAAGACTGAGATTTATCCTTCCTGAGAATTCATTGAATTGACTAAGAGCTTTGAAAGTGACCGTCGAAGGGGAAGAGAACTTATTATCGAAAATATTTTTGTTCCTAGATTTCCAAACTTCCCAAGCTACATAACAATGCATCTCTAACAAATGTATGCAGATCCTATACCAATTTCGAAAGCATAAACTTATTAACCTTTCATTCCAATGAATGACATATTTTTTGATAATGCTCAAAACCTTCCAAACTTTTTGCACAAATATGCATGGGCATAAGATGTGATAAATATTCTCCTATGCTAAAACATAGAGGAAACAATGTGTCGAGCCACAAAAAACTCTACAACATAGATTATCCTAGGTCAAAATTCAATTTTGTAACAGAAGCCAGATAAAACGTTTAATTTTGAGTGGTAGCTCCCACTTCGATATCATAGAATTCCACCATTCCAAATCCCCATGCTGTGATTGAATCATCATAGCTTCATAAGAAGAACTCACAATGAATTTCCCATCATTGACATTCCAAGACCAAACAATTATGTCCTCTTGATCATATAAACAAATACCACTCCTCACTATCCGGCCTCTTAAGGAGTAAATCATCATCTTTCAACCATTTAGACAATTCATGATTAGAATCATGTCAAATAAAATCTTTTGCCAAATAAAATATGCCTCTCGAATGAAGATGAGATAAAGTTTCCTCAGACGGATTATGAAAATTAACTTTTTCCACTATTGGGTTTTCACCCAACTTTATACTCCATCCATTGTTGGTAATCCACGCCACCACTAACTAAGCAAAGGAAACACACTCAACAACCAATTCCAATATATAGAATCTCCTTTTTTGTTTTTAGAAATCTCCCTAAACCACTCATCAATGGCCCAAGATCGAATATATTTATCTTTACTTACAGAGCTCCATAGACAATCTAAAAATAGACACCTTCGAAGAATTTTTTTTGCCAAGTACCAAAAACAATCAAAATCCTTAATCCCCGGCCTCCATATGAATTGGGACACACCAATTTGTTCCAAGCCACCAAATGCACACTCTCTTTATATTTCTTTCCTGTCCATGAAAAACTAAAAATTCTTCTATGGATTTTATCAAGTATTTCCCGAGGAATTCTAGTGACCAAAATATAGTAGACAAGAATGCCTTCCAAAACATCCTTTACCAAGAGAAATCGTCCTCCTAACAAGATCCATCTATGGCACCAAAGGCCAATCTTTTTCTCGACTTTATGAATAAACCAATCCAATCAGAAGCTGCATAATAGTTAGGCTTCAAAAGGTAACCTAGATATTTAAACCTTAATTCTGTATCAATCACATGTATATTGAACAAATCTTTGATTTGATAATGCATTTCATGATCCACCACATGAGAGAGGCAAGAAGACTTATCTAGATTTATCATTAACCCTATAGATTTTGAAAAAAGGAATTAAATTCTATGGAAATCCCTCCACTCTGAAATTGACCTACGTCTAAACACTAGGACATCATCAAAAAACAACAAATGGGTAGTTCTAACTCAAACCAAAACCCTCACAACCAAAATTTTACCTAAAGATGTTTCCTTCTCAATTAATCTTCTTAAGCCATCCATTAATAAAATAAATAAATACAGAGACAGAGGGGAACCCTGTCTCAGACCAATTTAACTCCTAAAAAACTCTATTGGACCACCATTAACCAATACTACAAAGGAAGTTGCACTTACACAAGCCATTATCCAGTTTACCACTTAGAGATTTAAACCAATTTGAAACAGAAGAAAGATGAGAAAATCATGATTTACACAGTCATATGCTTTATGCAAATCCAATTTGAGAAGCAAGGACTTACTATTTTTGGATTTAGTGCTATGTATTGTCTCCTGTGTGACTCCAATAACATCAAAAATCTATCTTCTCTGTAGAAAATTGAATTTCTCTTTGGAAATAACTTTATACAACACCAACCTTAATCTTACAGCTATGAATTTTGAAATGATCTTATAAATAAGATTACACAGAGAAATAGGGAGAAAGTCATGAAAGCTAGCAGGTTTATCCTTCTTAGGAATAAGAGCCACAAAAGTAGCATTAAAAACCCCAATAATCTTTCCTGGTAATCTAGATTCATCAACCACCTTTAGTAAGTCTTTCCCTACAAAATCAAAGAAAGCTAATAAAAAGTCCATGGTCCAATCTTTCGGACATTGAATTTTTCGTTTTGCAAAAATTTCCAAAATAGACTTGATCTCATTAAGACTGACCAGTTCTCCAATTTTTCCAGCTTCCTCAACAAAAAATAGAGAAGGAAAAACTTCAAGAACTTTGAGTTGATCTATAAGATTAGCCTCCTTTGGGTCTTTGAAGAAGTTTTTAAAATTATAAAGAGTTTCTTTTTCTAGCTCCCTTTGACCAGAAATACCAATATCCTCATCATTAGACAGATCCCATATTGCATTTTTACATCTTTGGTAGCTTGCAAACTTGTGAAAAAAATTGGTATTCTTATCTCTACTAGGAAGCGAGAGCGCCCTACTCTTAAGACTCCATGTTTCTTCTTCTATAGAAAGAATTTAAACCTTTCTTTCTTCCAACGTTTTCACATATTGAAAATTAGGGTTCGAAAATATTCGAGATTTATGATCATCATAAAAAACATCAAGGTGTTCTTCAATCTTCAGAATATACAGTCTTAAATGCTTTTTTTATCTCTCTACCAACCTATCACTTTATATTTTAAGGCACTTAACTTCTTAACCAAAGAAGACATAGCTGAATCACCTTCATGAGATGTAAAAGAGATACTGGTAAAAACATCTACTAACAAAATGCCCAAATTCCTACAGAAAAAGAGGAAAGAAACCAATAACAGTTTATAGTTGAGTAATTAACAAAAAACAGAATTTTAAATAATGCTTGTTGTTTGAATCATACATTTATCCCAAAACAGAGTATCCAGCAACAACTTTTATTTACAAAAACATAGTCTTTTTTTTAAGAGACGAGAGAAGTTTCTCAAATACACTGGCAAGTAGAAAATTTGAGATACATAGAATAATGTAGAAGGAGAGAGGAAGAATTAAATGCGACAGTTGGAGAGTAGTTGAGAAATTATGGTAGGGGATATTAACAAAATCTGGCTGGAGATCCATGTCACCAACACTCCCCCTTGATCTTCACTTCCATGTATGTCTGCAATACCAATCTCTTCCCAGAGATGTTGACGACGACCTATCCCACCCCTCGGGGGATGATCATGATAACCAGGACCTTCTTTGACTTTGGCCCAAAAAGCATGAATGCTCCTCGAATTCCCTCTCGGGAATTCTCTACCCACAACAACTCCTTACTGAAGTCCCTTATCTGATCGAGAAATTGGAATTCGCTATCTCACGAATTTTGTAGTCACAACCCTTTGCCTTGCGATTCCCCGAATCCCGACGTGGTTCAATCGCTGACTTCCTCCCCTTTCGATCGGAGTTCTCGCTATCAGAGAATCGCTACTTGTGATGCCAACAAATCAAAACTCCAATCTCCAAATCCCGATATGCTGATTTTCCGAGACACATGTGGACTCGACTCCTCCTCCTTTTACCCTTCTATCGGAACTTCGGAACTCGTGGGATCGCGAGTCCTGACGTTGATGAACTCGGGACTTACTTTTTCCCGATCTCCGATACGATGCCACCTGTACTCCACCAGCACCTGTGGTCCCACACTGCCACGTCACCATCGGGATATCGTGTATCATGAATCCAACCTGCGAGTGTTCTCTGCCGTCGAGAACCCCGATTCTCCGAACCCCGATTCCTTTGGATTCCTTGACATGTGTCCCCATGATCAACGGTTATGATTTTGTCGGGATATCGTGGATCGCGATATCTCCACTCTCGCTTCACCAACTTGGTGCTCCAACTTGTGATATGTCGATATGCGATGGCACGTGCATATCTAATGATCCCTATGAACCCGGATCGATGGCGCTACTCCCTCTTTAGCTTCGAAATCTAAAATGCTCGTACTGTAATCTCTGGGCACCTTTGCAAGATCTAACGGTCCTCGGGTTCTCGTGAAATCTCTCCAGGGGATTTCAACCATCCAACCTTCCTTACTATTTTCTGGGAAATGAATTAAACGCTCCCTCTGCGAGAACTTGTTCAACCACTCGCAACCTGTGGAGCTTCTCTCAGGATTTCCACGACACTCCTGCAATTCTCTTTCAGTGAACTATAGGCCTATCCCTCCTGAGCTTGTCCTCGCTTCACGAGTCCTTATGAAGACTTGTTGCATCCACTCCTTGCGGTAGATCTTCGAACACGACTAAGTGTTGAAGCTTCCTCGATTCCAAGCGCTCACCTGCAACAACAGTCTTAATTCCCTTTCCTTAGAATCGCAAATCTAAGACTTCATCCAGCCTGTGCATGCCTTGCATGGCTCCGGTGCCAAATCTGCACTTCTGAGATGAATGGAACAAAAGCTATCTCTAAGTAAAACCCTGCAGTCACACGCTCCTTGCGGACAAATTCAACTGCACTCCTTGCAGGAATTCTCTGGCTCACTTAGAGAAACAATTGAAACTCATTTTCTCATTCCCTCAGATTTCAAATCAACCATGAAATCCCATACGCAACATATAAGCAAATACATGACAGGAAGAAAATACTCATGAGCATAACATCAACACATAGAGAAATAACACATAACCATGGAATTGAATCAAAGCCTTCGTCTATTAATTCAATCTCTGTACATGGGTGTTCTTCATACAATTCTCTGCTTTTCTCTTCTCTTCTTGCTCCTGTTTCTCATATGTTACAATGTACAAAGGAGGGTGTCTATATCCCGTTTCCCTCTCGAATTCCTAAGCTATCAAATACACAATTAAATTCCTATCTAACAGCATTAAAACTATTAAATTCCTTCCTATCTACTAAGGACGAGAGCTTAAAGGCTCAAGGTCCCCTTTACAATACAAGTGCGCTTATTTATGAATGGCTTCATTAAAGGACGATGCAACAACTTCCAAGTATTCCAAAATGTGTGTTGGCGCTGTCCAGCTGTTTCCTCTCAATGTGATGGCTTGCTTGATGAGCAAGCGATGCTCCTGCATCATACTCCTCGGCTTGAAAACTTTCATGGAATCTTGTCCATGAGCTCCTGCATGGTCTGTCCATGCTTCTATATCACTGCCTCAATCTCCCAGCTGGCGTCTTCGACTGGGTGATTCTTCCATTTCACCGGGTACTCGAAATACTGCTTTCGCCTGGTCTTCCTGCCCACTCGTTTGTCCAATATGCACTCCATTTGTGGCTTCTCAGCTACTGGTAATTGTTTCTGCCACTGGACCACTGGTTCCTCAGTTCCAGTCTCTGCTTCTCCAACCTTGTATGGGTATAAATCTGAAACATTAAATATCAGAGATATCCCGATGTCCTCTGGCAACTCAATCTCATATGCATTCTCCCCGAATTTATTTAGGACTCTGCATGGCCCAATCCTTTTCATATTCAGCTTGTTATATGTTCCCCTTGGGAACCTTTCCTTCCTTAAGTGTGCTAGAACCAAATCACCAACTTCAAACTGAAGTTGTCTCTTCCGTTGATCGACTCTATGCTTATACTCCTGATTTGAGTCTTGCAATCGTTGTTTCACCTTGTTGTGAAGTTCCTTCATCGCCTCAGCGAATTCCTCTGCACTAGCCCTGCTAGTCGCAGTCTGTTCTGACTCCCTCAGTTTAGAAACTCCCCTCGGTTGTGTCCCATACACAATCTGAAATGGACTTTTTCCTGTACTCCGATTCACCGAATCGTTGTATGCAAACTCTTCCTGTGGCAATACATTGTCCCAGCTACCGTGGTGCTCTGTCAGCAAGCTTCTCAGTAAGTCTCCCAGACTCCTGTTGACCACCTCGATCTGTCCGTCTGTCTGCAGATGATATGCTGAACAAAAAGACAAATTAGTCCCCAACTTCTTCCATAGCATCCTCCAAAAATGACCTATGAATTTGGTATCCTTGTCCGAGACTATGCTTCTCAGTAATCCATGAAGTCTGACAATCTCCTTGAAAAACAAGTTTGCGATGTGGGTCGCATCGTTGGTCTTCTGACATGGAATAAAATGTGCCATCTTAGAAAACCTTTCCACAACCACAAAGATGGAACCAACCCCTCTTTGTGTCCTCGGCAAACCCAATACAAAATCCATGCTTATTGCCTCCCATGGTCTCTCGGGTATGGGCAATGGCTGATAAAAACTTGTATTCTTTTTTCGCCCCTTTGAATGCTGACAAATTCTGCATCTGTCAACAAATCACTTGACATATTCTCGCATGCCTGGCCAAAAATACGATTCGCTCAGCTTTGCATACATTTTTTCGTGGCCAAAGTTCCCTGCTAAGCCTCCACTGTGCTTCTCCTTTAGCAGGTTCTCCCTCATGGAGCAATTCAGAATGCACAACTGATTGCCTCTGAACAAAAGTCCATTCTAAATCATGTAATCTATCCATGGGCTCCGATATCTGAGAACTGGATTTTTGGCTGCATCATATGCTTCTACAAAATATGCATCACCTTCATACATGTCCTTCAGATTCTCAAAACCCAACGTCTTGACTCTGAACTCATCCAACAACAAACATTTCCTGCTCAAAGAATCAACCACTTTGTTAGCAGTTCCTGAAATATGTTTGATCACAAATGTGAAATTCTGCATGTACTCTACCCACTTTGCATGTTTCTGGTTCAACTTCTCCTCTTCACTCGCAAACTGTAATGCATGATTATCGTTGTACAGTACAAATTCCTTTGGGATCAAATAATGCCTCCACTTCTTTAATGCCTGTATGATGGCATAAAACTCTTTATCGTACGTGGAGTATTTCAGCTTTGCTTCATCCAGCTTCTCGCTGAAATATGCAACTGGCCTGTCATCCTGACTCAAGACGCCTTCTATGGCATACCCACTTGCATCACATTTCACCTGAAATGTTTTTTGAAAATCAGGCAACACCAACACCGGTTGCTCTGTTATCTTCCACTTCAACAGATTGAAACTCTTCTCAGCCTCTGCTGTCCAATGAAAAGTCTTATGTCACTTCTTCACTGTGTCCATCATCACTGCGCTAATTCCACTAAAATTCCTAATGAATTTTATGTAGAAACTATCCAGACCATGGAAACTCCTCACCTCGAAAACATTTCTGGGGGATGGCCAATTCTTAATCACTTCCACCTTTTCCGGATCCATTTTCAACTCATTTGCTGAAACAAGAAAACCCAAATAAATGAGCTCTGTCTTCATGAATGAATACTTCTTCATATTTATCAACAACTTCTCCTGCTATAGCTTCCTCATCACAATGGCCAAATGTTTCAAATGTTTGGCCTTCGTCTTACTAAAAATCAGTATGTCGTCCAGATATACGACAACAAATTTCTCGATGAATTCCCTCAGGACTTCATTCATCAGTCTCATGAATGTGCTCGGTGCGTTTGTCAAACCAAAAGGCATGACCAGCCATTCGTACAAGCCTTCGTTCGTCTTGAATGTTGTCTTCCATTCATCACCCTCTCTCATACGAATCTGATGATATCCGCTCTTGAGGTCAATCATTGAAAAGTAATTTTCCCCACTTAGGAAATCCATCAGATCATCCATCCTCGGCAGTGGAAATCTATACCTGATGGTGATTTTGTTTATCTCCTTGGAGTCTGTACACATTCTCCAGCCTCCATCCTTCTTTGGACTAAGCACTGTTGGAACAGCACACGGGCTTAAACTTTCTCTGACCAGTCCTTTGTCCAGCAGATCCTGTACCTGCCTTTTGACCTCCTCATTCTCCCGTGGCGTCAATCTGTACACAACCTTATTCGGCAAACTTGCTCCTGGTATGAGGTCAATGTGGTGGCTCACGCTCCTCATCGGTGGCAACGAACGAGGCAGTTCGTCCACGATGATATCAGCGAACTCTCCCAGCAGTTCCTGAATCTCGTCTGGAAAATCATCCACTCTTGTGCTAGTCAGGACAATTCTCGGTTTCCTGACTACAAAGAACTGTGGATCTTCCTTCTTCTCCATCTCATTGAGAAGTTCCTTCCCACTCATGAGAAGTATCGTGTTGCTGACTTCTGGTTTCACTTCTTTATCTTTTATCGGAAGCAACCTGTGTGTCCTCTCATCCTTCTCCAAAGTATATGTGTTCATCCTCCCATCATGAACAACATTTCTGTCATATTGCCATGGTCTACCCAGCAATACATGACATACATCCATGGGAATAACATCACACGGAATTTTATCCTTATACCCACCTATTTTGAATTCAACCAAGCATTTCTTAGTAACGCTCACCTGATGTCCTTTCTATAGCCATGATACTTTATATGGACTCGGGTGATATGTTGTCTCCAGCTCCATCTTTTCTACCATCTCAGTTGAAACGAGATTATCTATGCTTCTGCTGTCCACAATGACCTTGCATTTCCTATCCTTGGTCTTGCATGTGGTTCTGAACAGTCTGCTCCTTTGAGCTGTGTTCTCCACCTCCTTCTCGGGTGTTAAGAGAAATTTATGCATTCCAAGCGATCTTCCTCTTTCTGCATCTTCATTCTCATCATCGCGTTTCTGCGCTTCAGTGATGTGAGCTTCTCCTCCGGCTTGCTTTTTATCTGGACACTCGAATGACTTGTGCCCATTCTTTCCACATTTAAAACATGTGATCACTCCACCTCTTCCCCTACCTCGACCTCTAGTACGAGGAAGAGTGTTTGCATCAACATAATCACCTCGCTGATCAATCTGTTGCCCTCTCGGCTCAACATATGGCTGCCTCTATGAGGTTCCACCTTTCTCAACCTTACCTTGAGGTTTCTTCCATTCCTCCTTGGGCTTCTAGTATTTGTCCTGGGCAACTGCCTTGCCTCTGGGCTGATTTCTGCCTCGCCCTCACTGACCTTGCTTACGGCTCAACTTCTCCTCGGCTTTCAGAGCCATCTGGTAAACATCCTCCACCATCCTGATGGTAACCATGGTTAATTCATCTTGAATGTCATATCTCAACCCATTCATGTATCTAGCAACCTTCTCATCATCGCTCTCCCAATGACCTGCTCTGATGTTCAGTCGATAGAACTCTTCAGTATATTCCTTGACTGTCATCATCTTCTGTCTTAGGTCCTGCATTCACTTGAACAGTGTGATCTGATAATCTCTTGGGATGAATTTTTCTTTCATCTTCGCGATCATCCTGTCCCAGCTTTTGATTTTATGTTTTCCCTTGGAACGTCTATCTGCCTATAGCTCATCCCACCACAATGCTGCATGTCCCTTCAACCTAGTGACAACATGTTTGACCTTCTTGTCCTCTTTGATCTCCTCATAATCGAAGTAGGTGTCAAGAGCTCGGATCCAATCCAGAGCTAGCTCTTCTGCATCCAGGCTTCCCTCGTAGACTGGAATATCCATTTTTGCCTTCGCACCCATTCTGGTGATGGCTTTGATCAACCGCTCAGTCGATGCATCTTCTGCTGCGACTTCTTCTGCATGTCCTACTTCCTCTTCTACTTTGGAATCACTAAGATCCCCTACGCCAACTCCACGTCTCTGCGTTGTCTCCATCTCCTCAAGTCTTGCTCAGAGATCTCTCATTTGGCGCTCCATTTCTGGATTTCCTGCCGGCCTACCTCTTCTTCTTGCATCCCTGTCCTCTGGAACAGGTGACTGCCTTTCTCTTCTGGGTGGCATGGTGAATTCCTATTTCTCTATGTTACAAAAAACAAAGAGTCTTCCCGCCATGATACCACTCTGACGACGACCTGTCCCACCCCTCGGGGGACGATCGCAATAACCAGGACCTTCTCTGACTTTGGCCCGAAGAGCGTGAATGCTCCTCGAATTCCCTCTCAGGAATTCTCTACCCACAACAACACCTTACTGATCTCCCTTATCTGATCAGGAAATCCGAATTCGCTATCTCACGAATTCTATAGTCACAACCCTTTGCCTTGCGAATCCCTGAATCCTGACGTGGGTCAATCGCTGACTTGCTCCCCTATCGATCGGAGTTCTCTCTATCGGAGAATCGCTACTCGCGATGCCAACAAATCGAAACTCCAATCTTCGAATCTTGATATGTCGATTTTCCGAGACACGTGTGGACTCGACTCCTCCACCTTTTACCCTTCTATCGGAACTTCGGAACTCGTGGAATCGCGAGTCCTGACGTTGATGAACTCAGAACTTACTTTTTCCCGATCTCCGATACGATGCCACCTGTACTCCACCAGCACGTGTGGTCCCACACTGCCACGTCACCGTCGGGATATCGCGTATCATGAATCCAACCTGCGAGTGTTCTCTGTCGTTGAGAACCCCGATTCTTCGAACCCCGATTCCTTGGGATTCCTTGACATGCGTCCCCACGATCAATGGTTATGATTTTGTCGGGATATCGTGGATCGCGATATCGCCACTCTTGCTTCACCAACTTGGTGCTCCAACTCGCGATATGCCGATATGCGATGGCACGTGCAGATGTAATGATCCCTATGAACCCGGATCGACGACGCTACTCCGTCTTGAGCTTTGAACTCTAAAATGCTCGTACTGTAATCTCTGGGCACCTTTTCAAGATCTAACGGTCCTCGGGTTCTCGTGAAATCTCTCCAGGGGATTTCAACCATCCAACCTTCCTTACTATTTTCTGTGAAATGAATTAAACGCTCCCTCTGTGAGAACTTGTTCAACCACTCGCAACCTGTGGAGCTTCTCTCGGGCTTTCCATGACACTCCTACAATTCTCCTTCAGTGAACTGTAGGCCTATCCCTCCTGAGCTTTTCCTCACTTCACGGGTCTTTATGCAGACTTGTTGCACGCACTCCTTGCGGCAGATCTTCGAACACGACTAAGTGTTGAAGCTTCCTCGATTCTGCGTGCTCACCTACAGCAGCAGTCCTAATTCCCTTTCCTTAGAATCACAACTCTAAGACTTCGTCCAGCCTGCGCACTCCTTGCACAGCTCTGGTGCCAAATCTGCACTTCTGAGATGAATGGAACGAAAGCTATCTCTAAGTAAAACCCTGCAGTCACGCACTCCTTGCGGACAAATTCAACTGCACTCCTTGCAGGAATTCTCTGCCTCACTTAGAGAAATAATTGAAACTCATTCGCTCATTCCCTCAGATTTCAAATCAACCATGAAATCCCATACACAGCATATAAGAAAATACATGACAGGAAGCAAATACTCATGAGCATAACATCAACACACAGAGAAATAACACATAACCATGGAATTGAATCAAAGCCTTCGTCTATTAATTCAATCTCTGTACATGGGTGTTCTTCATACAATTCTCTGCTCTTCTCTTCTCTTCTTGCTCCTGTTTCTCATAGTTTACAATGTACAAAGGAGGGTGTCTATATCCCGTTTCCCTCTCGAATTCCTAAGCTATCAAATCTACAATTAAATTCCTATCTAACAGCATTAAAACTATTAAATGCCTTCCTATCTACTAAGGACGAGAGCTTAAAGGCTCAAGGTCCCCTTTACAATACAAGTGCGCTTCTTTATGAATGGCTTCATTAAAGGACGACGCAACAACTTCCAAGTATTCCAAAATGTGTGCTGGCGCTGTCCAACTGTTTCCTCTCAATGTGTTGGCTTGCTTGATGAGTGAGCGATTCTCCTGCATCATACTCTTCAACTTGAAAACTTTCATGGACTCCTATCCATGAGCTCCTGCATGGTATGTCCATGCTTCTGTATCACTGCCTCAATCTCCCAGCTGGCGTCTTCGACTGGGTGATTCTTCCATTTCACCGGGTACTCGAAATACTGCTTCCGCCTGGTCTTCCTTCCCACTCGTTTGTCCAATATGCACTCCATTTGCGGCTTCTCGGCTACTGGTAATTGTTTCTGCCACTGGATCACTGGTTCCTCAATTCCAGTATCTTCTTCTCCAGCCCTGTATGGGTATAAATCCAAAACATTAAATATCGGAGATATCCCGATGTCCTCTGGAAAATCAATCTCATATGCATTCTCCCCGAATTTCTTTAGGACTCTGCATGGCCCAATCCTTTTCATCTTCAGCTTGTTATATGTTCCCCTTGGGAACCTTTCCTTCCTTAAGTGTGCTAGAACCAAATCACCAACTTCGAAGTGAAGTTGTCTCTTCCGCTGATCAGCTCTATGCTTATACTCCTGATTTGAGTCTTGCAATCGCTGTTTTACCTTGCTGTGAAGTTCCTTCATCGCCTCAGCGAATTCCTCTGCACTAGCGCTGCTAGTCGTAGTCTGTTTTGACTCCCTGAGTTCAGAAACTCCCCTCGGTTGTGTCCCATACACAATCTGAAATTTGACTTTTTCCTGTACTCGGATTCACCGAATCGTTGTATGAAAACTCTGTCTATGGCAATACGTTGTCCCAACTACCGTGGTGCTCTGTCACCAAGCTTCTCAGTAAGTCTCCCAGACTCCTGTTGACCACCTCGGTCTATTCGTCTGTCTGCGGATGATATGATGAACTAAAATACAAATTAGTCCCCAGCTTCTTCCATAACGTCCTCCAAAAATGACCTATGAATTTGGTATCCCTGTCCGAGACTATGCTTCTCAGTAATCCATGAAGTCTGACAATCTCCTTGAAAAACAAGTTTGCGATGTGGGTCGCATCGGTGGTCTTCTGACACAGAATAAAATGTGCCATCTTAGAAAACCTGTCCACCACCACAAAGATGGAATCAACCCCTCTCTGTGTCCTCAACAAACCCAATACAAAATCCATGCTTATTTCCTCCCATGGTCTCTCGGGTATGGGCAATGGCTGATAAAAACCTGTATTCTGTTTTCGCCCCTTTGAATGCTGACAAATTCTGCATCTGTCAACAAATCGCTTGACATCTGTTCGCATGCCTGGCCAAAAATACGATTTGCTTAGCTTTGCATACGTTTTGTCATGGCCAAAGTGCCCTGCTAAGCCTCCACTGTGCTTCTCCTTTAGCAGGTTCTCCCTCATGGAGCAATTCGGAATGCACAACTGATTGCCTATGAACAACAGTCCATTCTGAATCATGTAATCTATCCATGGGCTCCGATCTCTGAGAACTGGATTTTTGGCTGCTTCATATGCTTCTGCAAAATCTGCATCACCTGCATACATGTCCTTCATATTCTCAAAACCCAACGTCTTGACTCTGAACTCCTGCTACAGCAAACATTTCCTGCTCAAAGCATTAGCCACTTTGTTAGCAGTTCCTGAAATATGTTTGATCACAAATGTGAAATTCTGCATGTACTCTACCCACTTTGCATGTTTCTGGTTCAACTTCTCCTCTTGACTTACAAACTGTAATGCATGATTATCGCTGTACAGTACAAATTCCTTTGGGATCAAATAATGCCTCCACTTCTTTAATGCTTGTATGATGGCATAAAACTCTTTATCGTACGTGGAGTATTTCAACTTTGCTTCATCCAGCTTCTCGCTGAAATATGAAACTGGCCTGTCATCCTGACTCAAGACCCCTCCTATGGCATACCCACTCGCATCACATTTCACCTGAAATGTTTTCTGAAAATCAGGCAACACCAACACCGGTTGCTCTGTTATCTTTCACTTCAACAGATTGAAACTCTTCTCAGCCTCTGCTGTCCAATGAAAAGTCTTATGTCACTTCTTCACTGTTTCCATCATCGCTGCGCTAATTCCACTAAAATTCCTAATGAATTTTCTGTAGAAACTAGCCAGACCATGGAAACTCCTCACCTCAAAAAAATTTCTGGGGGATGGCCAATTCTTAATCACTTCCACCTTTTCTGGATCCATTTTCAACTCATTCGCTGAAACAACAAAACCCAAATAAATGAGCTCTGTCTTCATGAATGAATACTTCTTCATATTTATCAACAACTTCTCCTGCTATAGCTTCCTCATCACAATGGCCAAATGTTTCAAATGTTCGGCCCTCGTCTTACTAAAAATCAGTATGTCGTCCAGATATACGACAACAAATTTCCCGATGAATTCCCTCAGGACTTCATTCATCAGTCTCATGAATGTGCTCGACGCGTTTGTCAAACCAAATGGCATGACCAACCATTCGTACAAGCCTTTGTTCGTATTGAATGTTGTCTTCCATTCATCACCCTCTCTCATGCGAATCTGATGATATCCACTCTTGAGGTCAATCTTTGAAAAGTAATTTGCCCCACTTAGGAAATCCATCAGATCATCCATCCTCGGCAATGGAAATCTATACCTGATGGTGATTTTGTTTATCGCCCTGGTGTCTGTACACATTCTCCAGCCTCCATCCTTCTTTGGACTAAGCACTGTTGGAACAACACATGGACTTAAACTTTCTCTGACCAATCCTTTGTCCAACAGATCCTGTACCTGCCTTTTGACCTCCTCATGCTCCTGCGGCGTCAATCTGTACGCATCCTTATTCGGAAAACTTGCTCCTGGTATGAGGTCAATGTGGTGGCTCATGCTCCTTATCGGTGGCAACGAACGAGGTAGTTCGTCCATGATGATATCAGCGAACTCTCCCAGCAGTTCCTGAATCTCATATGGCAAATCATCCACTCTTGTGCTAGTCAGGACAATTCTCGGTTTCCTGACTACAAAGAACTGTGGATCTTCCTTCTTCTCCATCTCATTGAGAAGTTCCTTCCCACTCATGAGAAGTATCGTGTTGCTTACTTCCAGTTTCACTTCTTTATCTTTTATCGGAAGCAACTTGTGTGTCCTCCCATCCTTCTCCAAAGTATATGTGTTCATCCTCCCATCATGAACAACATTTCTGTCATATTGCCATGGTCTACCCAGCAATACATGACATACATCCATGGGAATAACATCACACAAAATTTTATCCTTATACCCACCTATTTTGAATTCAACCAAGCATTGTTTAGTAACACTCACCTGATGTCCTTTCTGTAGCCATGATACTTTATATGGGCTCGAGTGATCTGTTGTCTCTAGCTCCAGCTTTTCTACCATCTCGGTCGAAACGAGATTATCTTTGCTTCCGCTGTCCACAATGACCTTTCATTTCCTGTCCTTGGTCTTGCATGCGGTTCTGAACAGTCTGCTCCTTTGAGCTGTGTTCTCCACCTCCTTCTCGGGTGTTAAGAGAACTTTATGCATTCCAAGTGATCTTCCGCTTTCTGCATCTTCATTCTCATCATCGCGCTTTTGCGCTTCAGTGATGTGAGCTTCTCCTCCGGCTTTCTTTTTCTCTGGACACTCGAATGACTTGTGCCCATTGTTTCCACTTGTAAAACATGTGATCACTCCACCTCTTCCCCTACCTCGACCTCTAGTACAAGGAAGAGTGTTTGCATTAGCATAATCACCTCGCTGATCAATCTGTTTCCCTCTCAGCTCAACATATGGCTGCCTTTGTGAGGTTCCACCTTTCTCAAATTTACCCTAAGGTTTCTTCCATTCCTCCTTCGGCTTCTGGTATTTGTCCTAGGCAACTGCCTTGCCTCTGGGCTGACTTCTGCCTCGCCCTCACTGACCTTGCTTACGGCTCAGTTTCTCCTCGGCTTTCAGAGCCATCTGGTAAGAATCCTCCACCGTCCTGATGGTAACCATGCTTAATTCATCCTGAATGTCATATCTCAACCCATTCAGGCATCTGGCAACCTTCTCATCATCGCTCTCCCGATGACCTGCTCTGATGTTCAGTCGATAGAACTCATCAGTATATTCCTTGACTGTCATCAACTTCTGTCTCAGGTTCTGCATTCACCTGAACAGTGTGATCTGATAATCTCTTGGGATGAATTTCGCCTTCATCTTCACGATCATCCTATCCCAGCTTTTGATTTTATGTTTGCCCTTGCAACATCTATATGCCTGTAGCTCATCCCACCACAATGCTGCATGTCCCTTCAACCCAGTGACAGCATGTTTGACCTTCTTGTCCTCTTTGATCTCCTCATAATTGAAGTAGGTGTCAAGAGCTCGAATCCAATCCAGCAACTCTTCTACATCCAGACTTCCCTCGTAGACTGGAATATCTATTTTCTCCTTCGCACCCATTCTGGTGATGGCTTTGATCAACCGCTCGGTCGATGCATCTTCTGCTGTGACTTATTTTGCATGTCTTGCTTCCTCTTCTACTTCGGAATCACTAAGATCCCCTGCACCAACTCCGCGCCTCTGCACTGTCTCCATCTCCTCAAGTCTTGCTCGGAGATCTCTCATTTGGCGCTCCATTTATGGATTTCCTGCTGGCCTACCTCTTCTTCTTGCATCCCTGTCCTCTGGACCAAGTGACTTCCTTTCTCTTCTGGGTGGCATGGTGAATTCCTGTTTCTCTCTGTTACAAAAAACAAAGAGTCTTCCCCCTCTGATACCACTCTGACGATGACCTGTCCCACCCCTCGGGGGACGATCACGATAACCAGGACCTTCTCTGACTTTGGCTCGAAGAGCGTGAATGCTCCTCGAATTCCCTCTCAGAAATTCTCTACCCACAGCAACACCTTACTGATCTCCCTTATCTGATCGGGAAATCGGAATTCGCTATCTCACGAATTCTGTAGTCACAACCCTTTGCCTTGCGATTCCTCGAATCCCGACATGGGTCAATCGCTGACTTCCTCCCCTTTCGATCGGAGTTCTCTCTATTGGAGAATCGGTACTCGCGATGCCAACAAATCGAAACTCCAATCTCTGAATCCCGATATGCCGATTTTCTGAGACACGTGTGGACTCGACTCCTCCACCTTTTACCCTTCTATCGGAACTTCGGAACTTGTGGGATCGCGAGTCCTGATGTTGATGAACTCGGGACTTACTTTTTCCTGATCTCCGATACGATGCCACCTGTACTCCACCAGCACCTGTGGTCCCACACTGCCACGTCACCGTCAGGATATCGCGTATCGTGAATCCAACCTGCGAGTGTTCTCTGTCGTCGAGAACCCCAATTCTTCGAACCTCGATTCCTTGGGATTCCTTGACACGCGTCCCCATGATTAACGGTTATGATTTTGTCGGGATATCGCGGATCACGATATCACCACTCTTGCTTCACCAACTTGGTGCTCCAACTCGTGATATGCTGATATGCGATGGCATGTGCAGATCTAATGATCCCTATGAACCCGGATCAACGACGCTACTCCCTCTTGAGATTTTAACTCTAAAATGTTCGTATTGTAATATCCGGGCACCTTTGCAAGATCTAACGGTCCTCGGGTTCTCGTGAAATCTCTCCAGGGGATTTCAACCGTCCAACCTTCCTTACTATTTTCTGCAAAATGAATTAAAGGCTCCCTCTGCGAGAACTTGTTCAACCACTCGCAACCTGTGGAGATTTTCTCAGGATTTCCACGCCACTCCTGCAATTCTCCTTCAATGAACTATAGGCCTATCCCTCTTGAGCTTGTCCTCGCTTCACGAGTCTTTATGCAGACTTGTTGCACGCACTCCTTGCGGAAGATCTTCGAACACGACTAAGTGTTGAAGCTTCCTCGATTCCACGCGCTCACCTGCAACAGCAGTCCTAATTCCCTTTCCTTAGAATTGCAACTCTAAGACTTCGTCCAGCCTGCGCACGCCTTGCACGACTCCGGTGCCAAATATGCGCTTCTGAGAGGAATGGAACAAAATCTATCTCTAAGTAAAACCCTGCAGTCACACGCTCCTTGCGGACAAATTCAACTGCACTCCTTGCAGGAATTCTCTGGCTCACTTAGAGAAACAATTGAAACTCATTCGCTCATTCCCTCAGATTTCAAATCAACCATGAAATCCCATACACAGCATATAAGCAAATACATGACAGGAAGCAAATACTCATGAGCATAACATCAACACATAGAGAAATAACACATAACCATGGAATTGAATCAAAGCCTTCGTCTATTAATTCAATCTCTGTACATGGGTGTTCTTCATACAATTCTCTGCTCTGCTCTTCTCTTCTTGCTCCTGTTTCTCATATGTTACAATGTACAAAGGAGGGTTTCTATATCCCGTTTCCCTCTCGAATTCCTAATCTATCAAATCTACAATTAAATTCCTATCTAACAGCATTAAAACTATTAAATGCCTTCCTATCTACTAAGGACAAGAGCTTAAAGGCTCAAGGTCCCCTTTACAATACAAGTGTGCTTCTTTATGAATGGCTTCATTAAAGGACGACGCAACAACTTCCAAGTATTCCAAAATGTGTGCTGGCACTGTCCAGTTGTTTCCTCTCAATGTGTTGGCTCGCTTGATGAGTGAGCGATGCTCTTGCATCAGATTCTCAAAAACATTCTGTGCAAACGGCTTTGTGAAAATGTCTGCTAACTGTTATTTGGACCTGCAAAACTCAATATATATGTCACCATTGCTCACCAATTCTCGAATGAAATGGTATCGAGTATCAATATGCTTGCTCCATTTATGAAAGACATGATTTTTAGATAAAGAAAGATTGCAGAATTATTATCACTATAAATTTTGGTAGGTTCTTCTTTTGGATGCCTCAAATCTGAAAGTACTCTCCTCATCCATACTGCTTGGAAAGTTGTTGATGTGGCTACAACATATTTTGGTTCAGCTGATGAGAGTGCCATGATTGGTTATTTATTTGATGCCCAAGAGATAGCTCGCAATCCTAGATGAAAGATATACCCCGAAGTGCTTTTTCTATCATCCATGCTACCTCCCCAGTCACTATATGTATATCCAATCAGTTTGTAATTATCTGAAGATGTATACAAAATTCGAAAGCTCTTTGTTCCAAATATATACCTTAAAACTCTTTTTCCATCTATCCAATTTGATTCCTTTGGTTTGTCCATGAATATAGAAATGAGACTAACCCCATACATGATATTTGTTCTTGTGGCGGTTAGATACATAAGGCTGCCAACTAATCTCTTGAATAAATTTGCATCAACACTAGTACTTTTATCATTCTTGCTAAGCTTTAAGCCTAATGCAATAGGTGTAGGTGTTGGATTTACATTTTCCATCCTAAATCTCTTCAACACATCATTAGCATAATTTCTTTGACATATAAAAATGCCTTGTTCATTTTGACTTACTTCTATCCCAAGAAAATATTTCATGAGCCCCAAATCAGTCATATCAAACTCTCTTTCCATGGCTTCCTTGAATGAGTTAATTGACATGTTACTTGTGAATATCAAATCATCTACATACAAGCACACGATCAACATTTCCCCTTCATCATTCACTTTGACATACAAAGTTGGTTCATTGCCACACTTATTAAGCCCATTTTTCACAAAATAAGAATCTATCCTATTGTACCAAGATGTAGGAGCTTGTTTCAAACCATATAGTGCCTTTTTCAGTTTGTATACCTTATCTTCTTCTCCCAAAACTTCATAACCAGGTGATTGTTTTATATACAGTTCTTCTTCTAAAATGCCATTCAAGAATGTTGATTTAACGTCCATTTGGTAAACCTTCCAATATTTTTGAGCTGCAATAGATAAGACCATCCTTATTGTATCCAATCTTGCCACAGGTGCGAATGTTTCATTATAGTCTATGTCAGGTTGTCGTGTGAAGCCTTTAGCTACTAGTCTTGCCTTGTGTTTTTCTACCTTTCTATCAACATTATACTTTGTCTTGTAAACCCATTTAACCCCAATCACATCCTTGCCTTTAGGAAGCTCTACTAGATCCCAAGTTTGATTCTTTTCAATGGACTGAATTTCTTCATGCATGGATGCAATCCATTTTTCATATTTAATGGCATCTTCAAAATAAATTGGATCAGCTTGTGTTAAGAATGCAAAATTAGAGCATAAATCATCATTTTCAGCCTCTTGTGTTTCATCATAAATTTATCTTAGATTATCTGTCTTCTTTGAAGTGTTTATAGACCTTGATCTTAGTGATGCAAGTGTTGGATTAGAAGACTCGCCGTTGTTAGTCTATATTGGGGTAGTTGGATTAGGAGTGGTAGGTGCCTTAGAAGGCATTGTAGGAACATTTGCTTGTGTAGTAGGATTCACAATCTGAGTTTCATTCTCTTCATTCTCTTGTGGAACACTAGCTGCAGTTGTAGTTGTCTTGTCTATTCTACCGTCCCATGCTTCTTCTTCAACAAACTCAACATCACATCTTATTATCAACTTCTTTGCGATAGGATTGTATAATTTATATGCCTTGGATTGTTCACTATATCCCACAAATATGCACTTCTCTCCTCTATCATCTAGTTTCTTTCTAAACTCTTGAGGTATCAATGAGTATGATACACATCCAAAGACTCTCAAGTGTGCTATATTATTCTTCCTTTTGGTCCAAGCTTCTTCTAGGGTTTTATTTATCAATGCTTTTGTTGGACATATATTTAATATGTATATCGAACATGCAACTGCTTCAGCCCAATACTCATTTGGTAGTTGTTTTTCTTTTATCATACTTCGTGTCATTTCCATAATTTTTCTATTCTTTCTCTCAGCTACTCCATTTTGTTGAGGAGTATACCTAGCTGTAAATTGTTTCCATATGCCACTTTCTTTGCAAAAAGTCGGAAAATCATTTGATATATATTCACCACCATGATCGGTTCTCAATGTTTTGATATAGTATCCACTTTCTTTCTCAACTTTTGCCTTGAACTCCTTAAAAACAACAAATACATCTGATTTGTATTTAAAAAAATAAACCCATACTTTTCTGCTGAAATCATCAATAAATGTCAAGAAATAAAGTCTTCCACTTATGGATGGTGTTTGAATAGTTCCACAAAGATCTGAATGGACTATCTCAAGTGGATGTTTTGCCCTATAAGACTCCCCAACTGGAAATGTTTTCCTATGTTTCTTTGCCAATATGCAACTCTCACATGTTGTCTTAAGTGGCTCTATTGGTCGCAATCCATACACCATTCTTTTCTTATATAACAACTGTAACCCTTTGAAGTTTAGATGTCCAAGTCTTAAATGCCATAGCCAAGATTCATTTTTGTATGAAGCTTTAAAAGCTTGCAATCCTTGTGGCTCTAAGAATAGTTCACTTTGAATTCTAAGTGGAAACATCCTATTTTTTGTCATTTCAACTTTTGCAATCAGCCTATTTCTTGGTTTCTTGTCTAGAATCACACATTCACCATTTTCAAAGTATATTCTATATCCTTTTTGCACTAGTTGTCCAATGCTTATGAGATTGTTTTGTAGCCTAGGAACATAATATACATATGAAATATGCTTCTCCTCACCTTTCTTAGTTCTTATGTTAATTGACCCTTTTCCCATGACTGAAACTCGGTGATCATTCCCCAATTTTACTTATGATTTTATTGAATCATTCATTGTTACAAACATCTCCTTACTTCCACTCATGTGATTACTACAACCACTATCTAGGAACCATACTTCTTTGGAACTCTCTTGTGCTACATTGCATGTTATCAATATGGTGTTTTCTTCACCATTGTTGGGATGGTTTTCATTTGTAAAATGTGCCTTTTTCTTATTCATGTCATATTGTTTTTTTCTACATTATGATGCAAAATGCCCAAATTTATTGCAATAATGGCATTGGATGTTAGATTTATCATACCTTTCATCTTGATGATGACTATGAGAATGGTTGCTCCCCCTTCCTCTTGTTGGTGTAGAATGAACATGTGGGATTGATGTTGGTCTTCTGCTTTCAAATTGTATATTTCCTCTTCCTCCTCTTGGTGTAAAACATCCTCTACCTCTGTTGTAATTTGATATCCCTCTTGTTCTGCCAAATGAAAGTTGAGTCTTGAATGCATTCTCCAATGATGATGTCCCTGTTCAATTTAATCTTTGCTCATGTGATAAGAGTGATCCCATTAATTCATCTATTGATAGTTGAGTGAGATATTTGAATTCCTCAATGGCTATTACAACTAGATCAAACTTTGTAGGTAAGATTTTAAGTATTTTCTCTACAACCTTTTGATCTCCAATGGTTTCTCCATATGATATAAGCAAATTTATTATTTCCATTGCATGAGTGAAGAATGAATATATTGAATATGTATCCTTCATTTGTAAGTTTTCAAAATCCCTTCTAAGAATTTGTAATTTTATTCCTTTTATCTTACTTGTGCCTTGGTATGTTGTTTGCAAAATTTCCCATGCCTGTTTTGATCTTGTAGTAGTTGCTACTTTAGGAAAAATTGATTCCTCCATTGCCTGCTAAATAAAAAACAATGCTTTGGAATCCTTATTCTTATTTTCCTTCAACAAATCCCTCTCAGCTTGTGAAAGAGCCTGATAAGTTTGCTGCTCTGTTGGTTCAGGAAACCCATTTTCAACCAAATCCCAAACATCCTGGGAACAAAATAGGGTGTTCATTTTTATACTCCAATAGTCATAATTTTTGCCATTAAAAATTGGAATCTAGGGTTGTAAACTGCTTCCATGTAGTGGCCATATTAATTTAACGTCAAATAATTAATCAAACAAAACATTAACTTCTACTTGATTTATGAAAATCGGTAAATTTCTTATAAATTCAACATATACGCATATAAATTGATCAATGAATAATAAAATTCATAACAGAATAAACAAATAAGTAATTTAAAATACCTGGGTCTGATGTTAACCCTTTGTTTTCTTCTTGTCTTTTTGACCTTCCTGTTGTTGCCTTGCCTAGCTTGAATCTACGGACCAACTCTACCCAAAACCGAGTACCCACCCTGCCAACTAGGACAACTACCTAGCTCGAGGATACCAGGATATCCTAGCCCCCGTGCCCAAAACCTCCAGCAAACCGGTGCCCCCTGTACTAACCTTTCCCGACTACGAAACTCAAACTCTCCTCTGTGAAAATCCAAGAGAACCCTCCAAAAATAAAAATTCCCGTAGAATGATAATCCCCCTCCTTCGTAAACCCTCTTCCCCTCATATCCTCCTTCACCGTCCTTTCTCCGCATTTATTTCCTTATCCATTCATCCATTGCTTATCCATTTATTAATGCTCCTTATCTCATTATTAATGCTCCTTATATCATTATTAATGCTCCTTATCCCCTCTGTATACGTAACCCTTTTTTTTTAACAATATAAATTATTAACTCTTTTAAATTTATTGCCTTGTTCATTCAATGTGATAGGTAATTAATTTAATTAATTAATTAATTAAAATTATAACAATTAATCAATTAATAAATATTTAATTAGTATCATTATACCAATCTTATTTAATTAATACCATGTTAAGACAATTAATCCCTTAATTAATTTTTACTTAATAATCCTT